>JBBGZY010000597.1:2402500-2682500 GCA_037952925.1 Lithobates clamitans
TTCACTTCCTGCCCCATAGCCAAACAGGAAGTGAGAGGAAATCTATGCAAATTAATGGAATCCATTGCCCCCCCCCCCCCTCAGAACTAGTGTCCCCACTCAAATTTCAGAGCGGGTCGTAAACAGCAAGGGATGTGGCCTTGACAGGAAGGGGTGGGTCATATTTAAATTAGGGGGTTAGTCAGGCCTAGGCCAGCACAAAACCTAAATACACTACTGTCTGAGGGTGCACCCACTTTTTGACATATATTGATACTGTTTGTATTCTTGCATTATGTTAAATTTTGAAATAAAAATTATTATCGGGCTCAGATGGTAACAACAACCACAGTGTCTAAAGACAGAGAACACCATTATCTCAGCAGCGCACTTAGTTTATGGCTGCTTAGACTAGACCAGTGTTTCTCAACCTTTTTACCTTGAAGGAACCTCTGGCAAAAAGTTTGAGATCTCAAGGAACCTCTGAAATAATGTTCACATCTACAGCTCATGGAACATTGGTATGATCAGCGAGCTGTTGATAACAAAAATTATTTGTAGAAATAGCATTAATTAAAAGAATAAATATTAAAACGTACCTATTTAATGTGGAACTTGTGCTTTCTTTTCCTGCAGAACTGATCCATTCAGGGGACATTACATGGGGTAGAGCACATTACATGGGACAGGGGACATGACAGGAAACATTACAGAGCAAATTACATGGGGCAGGGGACAGACAGTGACGTCTCCAGCTTTAATATTTAGGGGGGGCCAGGGACAAAAGTAGGGGGGGGCCAACTATAAAATGCAAATATATATATATATATATATTGTATTGGAGGTTGCAGCCAGGTGCAAAAGCTTGTAGCATCATACTCACGCAAAAAGACTGGAGGCTGTAATTGGTGCCAAAGGTGCTTCAACAAAGTATTGAGCAAAGGCTGTGAATACTTATTTATGTACATGGGATTTTTTATTTTTAATACATTTTCAAAGATTTCAAACTTCTTTAGTGTTGTCATTATGGGGTATTGTTTGTAGAATTTTGAGGAAAATAATGAATTTAATTCTATTTGGAATAAGGCTGTAACATAACAAAATGTGGAAAAAGTGAAGCGCTGTGAATATTTTCTGGATGCACTGTACAGATCAGATTTATCTATAAAGTCTTGTTACTGTTTTGCCTGGACTACCTTCCTAATTTGCTTCATCTGCTTCTTCTGACAGGTACAAGCCGTTTTTCCCGTATCAGATACATCCAGTAACAGAGGAACCGGAGGAACGGACGCTGACGTTGCAGGATTTGGGGCTGGCAGAGGGGCGACTGAAGGTGTCAGTGATAGACTGCAGCAGGTAAGTGTCACCTTCTCCCATCACTGGTACATTCAATTACTTTCTTCCACTATTAAAGTGTTAATGAACCCAGGACCCTGCATTCACTATATCTGATCTCCCACAGTACACAGAACGTGGGAATGCAATTATTTTAGTAAATATAAACTGCTATATACTGATGATGAGAAAGGTATTTAGCAGTTTCTATGACCTATCAGTGTCTGGTTTAAGCTTGTAGGAGGAGTTTTCATTCTCTTCTGACTGTCCTGCTGGACCCCTGATCCTCTGTCTGTACAGTGCTGATTGGCCCCTGTGCTTATCTAATGCACTCCTCAGAAAAGTAAAAAAACTCTTGGACAGTGGAAGAAGGGGAGGATCAGAGAAGACAGGATCAAAGAGCCTTTTTACACAATGTGAAGGATTAACCCCGTACGTTCCACAGTGAGTATAACAAGCATGCTTTATTGCATATACAGACTGATTTTATTGTTGAGGGATTAGTAACACTTTAAGCACCCGTATTTTATCTGTGCTGTGAGGCGGTAAACCTACAAAATTGGTTACCTGTATACTGTGTGCATGTTACTATGGCACTTGTAGGAGGTTAGGATGTGGGACAGTTGGGTAAGACGAGTACATCTTATCTGCTGAGTGGGAAAGAAGAAACTGGACAGGGCAGGTGACACAAGGGGCTGATCACCTGCTGGGTTCTATCCGAAGCTCAGAACATGTCTGTTAGTGACACCTAACTGCCCCACAGCCTAACTTCAAAACAGATTTTTGTGGATTGGCTGGGGCTTAATATGAACTACACAACCTACTGTGGGGAAATCTCACCATTGTAGGAGGAGCTGAGACATAACTGTGGGAAATCCATTGTGGGAGGGGCAGAGACACAAACTACTGCAGGGAAATCTCTCAATTGTGGGAGGGGCAGAGACCCAAACTACTGTTGGGAAATCTCCATTGTGGGAGGGGCAGAGACACAAACTACTGTTGGGAAATCTCCATTGTGGGAGGAGCAGAGACACAAACTACTGTTGGGAAATCTCCATTGTGGGAGGAGCAGAGACACAAACTACTGTTGGGAAATCTCCATTGTGGGAGGGGCAGAGACACAAACTACTGTTGGGAAATCTCCATTGTGGGAGGGGCAGAGACCCAAACTACTGTTGGGAAATTTCCATTGTGGGAGGAGCAGAGACCCAAACTACTGTTGGGAAATCTCCATTGTGGGAGGAGCAGAGACCCAAACTACTGTTGGGAAATCTCCATTGTGGCCATTGTGGGAGGAGCAGAGACCCAAACTACTGTTGGGAAATCTCCATTGTGGGAGGAGCAGAGACCCAAACTACTGTTGGAAAATCTCCATTGTGGGAGGAGCAGAGACCCAAACTACTGTTGGGAAATCTCCATTGTGGGAGGAGCAGAGACCCAAACTACTGTTGGGAAATCTCCATTGTGGGAGGAGCAGAGACCCAAACTACTGCAGGAAAATCTCCATTGTGGGAGGAGCAGAGACCCAAACTACTGTTGGGAAATCTCCATTGTGGGAGGGGCAGAGACACAAACTACTGTAGGGAAATCTCCATTGTGGGAGGGGCAGAGACACAAACTACTGCAGGGAAATCTCCATTGTGGGAGGGGCAGAGACCCAAACTACTTCAGGGAAATATTTATTGTGGGAGGGGCGGAGACACAAACTACTGTGAGGATACCTCCCTATTGTGGGGGGGGCACAGTCCTTACAGTGGGGTTTCCAAAAGGTAAAAAGAATCCTCCAGTCCCGGGTGTTTTGGGTGGAGGTGGCAGATTTATGGTGCAGTAGGAGTTAAAACCACTGTAGAGCACTGCCTGGCTGTAAACTCCTCAGCTGGTGAGTGTCAGGAGGTAACAGGATTAATATTGATTTTTGGCACAGTGTTGCCATTCCCATAATGGCTCCTAATGTCATTACCGCCTTTTGTGTTTTTTGTATCGGTTGCTTGGGGGGGATTTCACAATCCATTGTGCTAATAAGGCCTCTCTTATTCTTCAAACGGTGTCTGTTACCTGGTGCCACGTGCCGGCTACCATCTGCTCCCAGGCGGAGCGCGGGATCTCATTGTCCTGCATGTAGAGTCTGGTCTCCAGCGTTATTAAAATTTCATGGACAGCGTTTATAATTCACTCCCTGACCTCAGACAGAAGGGTGGCGTGCACCTACGATTTGATATGTGATATGATTTATGGCGTTCCGTCGTTCTGATGGAATCAAATCGCCTATCAATGTTTCTGACACCCCCCTCCCTCCCTCCCACGACACCCTTTCATGATGTAGGCAGTAATGAGAAGGTGAGTTGGGTTGTACCACTTAGATTGTGATAAAGCAAGTACACCGCTGTGCCGCAGACATGTGCGCCACAGTCTCAGGAGGCGATACAAGGCTGCAGCCATTGCCTGAAGTCAGTTGCCTTATTACCTGGGTATCCGCCATGTAATGTTCCTGCAGTCGCATGACCTAGATGGCTATGGTCAGATTGGGGACTAATTGTTTGGAAGCCCCCACAGAAATTGACAGAGTGAGTCCCGGTTCACACTGTTATGCCGCGTACACACGGCCGGACTTTCCGACGTAAAATGTGTGATCGGAGCTTGTTGTCGGAAATTCCGACCGTGTGTAGGCTCCATCGGACAATTTCTATCGGAATTTCTGTGGCACAAAATTTGAGATCTGGTTCCTCAAATTTTTCGACAACAAATTCCGTTCTCGTAAATTCCGATCGTGTGTACACAATTCCGACGTACAAAGTGCCACGCATGCTCAGAATCAAACAGAAGAGCCGCACTGGCTATTGAACTTTATTTTTTTCGGCTCGTCGTACGTGTTTTACGTCACCGCGTTCTTGACGTTCCGAAATTCCGACAACTTTGTGTGACCGTGTGTATGCAAGACAAGTTTGAGCCAACATCCTTCGGAAAAAATCCATGGATTTTGTTGTCGGAATGTCCGATCAATGTCCGATCGTGTGTACGCGACATTACAGTGTGATTTCGATTCGTTTTTCAGTGTGATTCCTAAGCCCCGGTTCGCCGTCGCATTCCTGTGCAAATCAGGAGCCATGCAATTTGAGGCCATCATTTTGTATGGCTCAGATCGCACCGCATCTGCATGAAAGAGGTGCAGGCACCTTCTTTTTTTTTTTCCCCACTCTGGACTTTGCACCATGCGTTTTCAAGGAGATCGCATGAACATAGCAGTTGGTATGCAGTGCAATGCAGGAAACGCAGCGGTTCCTGTGCCTTTTCCGCCTCGCATCAGTGTGAACCTTCATCGCATCAGTGTGAACCTTCATCGCATCAGTGTGAACCTTCATCGCATCAGTGTGAACCTTCATCGCATCAGTGTGAACCTTCATCGCATCAGTGTGAACCTTCATCGCATCAGTGTGAACCTTCATCGCATCAGTGTGAACCTTCATCGCATCAGTGTGAACCTTCATCGCATCAGTGTGACCCTTTATCGCATCAGTGTGACCCTTTATCGCATCAGTGTGACCCTTTATCGCATCAGTGTGACCCTTTATCGCATCATGTGACCCTTTATCGCATCAGTGTGAACCTTTATCGCATCAGTGTGAACCTTCATCGCATCAGTGTGAACCTAGCCTCAAGGGGCAGTTGCAGTGTGGCTTGATGCTGTTCTGATGTGATCTTTGATGCGTTTTGGACATCGTTTGGATGCAGCTGTAATTTCTGTTCTGGCCAATGGATACTCCTGTCGTTTGTAACAGATGTCCACTTCCTGTAGACTTCTTGGTATTTCTGTAACTCCTCTATGCTCTTAGTCATGGCGGCAGTTGCTACTGCTGCAGCAGCAGCAGTCTTGATAGAAGAGGAGGAGAACAGGAGGAGGTGGAGAAAATGAAAATACTGGCTTCCTCTAGTGATTGCACATAGGGAGGATGGAGGCCAGTTCTGGGTCATGTATGGTGACCTTCATGCACATAAATAAAAGTTCTTCCCAGGCAGAGATTTGTCTTTTCTGGATATTTGAGGGTTTCCACTCTAACATGGTGGTTTCCCTTCCTGTATCCACGGGCTGTGTGTGTGTGCTGTACAGACATCTCTTGTATGGACGATTGCTTGGCAGCTGCATCATACACACATGACTGGGCGCCATACAAAGTCTCATGACATCTTCAAGTATTACTCCAGTTTTGTTGGGTCAAAAAAGCAATTCCCTATTCATGAACAAAATACATTGCAAGGATTTTACAGCTGAGCTCTGGGCACAAAATTAAAATCGGCTTTAGAAATGACATTGCTAACCTTCAACAAATAATAATCCAGTTGCTGCAGCCAATATGGAATCGTTGCCAGAAACATGCATATTAAGGGCTCGGTGTCGCGTAATTCCTCCACCGTGACTTAAAGGGTAATTCCACTTTTGAGAGGGGGAAAAAATAGTAAATAAAAAAATAAAATAATTTAGTGTATACATTTGTAAATCAAGTCATATTGTAATTGAATGTTATTTAAAAAAAAAAAAAACAACTTTTTTTTTTTTTTTTTTTTTTTCCTTTTCAATCTGCAGCCGCTGTCATTTTCTGTAGAATGTAATATGGCAACCTGGAAGTGTTCTGTATACAAAATGTGTAGTGAACGCTCCCTAGAAATGTCGTTTCCTGCTTGTGTGATTGGCTCACTGATTTTCCCAGTAGTCTGCACTAAGATACAAGTCAGATTTCAGGCATCACCTGCAACAAAATTTTTGGTGAGATACTCCCAATAGGAAATCGTGACTAAAGGGATGCAGTTAATAATAAAAATATCTTTAAAAAAAAAAAAAAAGGGATGCAGTTAACCACTTCAGCCCTGGAAGATTTCCCCACTTCCTGACCAGGCCATTTTTTGCGGTTTGGCACTGCGTCGCTTTAACTGACAGTTGCGCAGTCCTGCGACGTTGCACCCAAACAAAATTCATGTCCTTTTTTTCCCACAAATAGAGCTTTCTTTTGGTGGTATTTGATCACCTCTGCGGTTTTTATTTTTTGCGCTATAAACAAAAAGGGAACATTTTGGGGAAAAAAATATTTTTTACTTTCTGCTGTAAAACATTTCCTGTACATGTAAAAAAAAAAAATGTACCCATCGGTTTAGGCCGATATGTATTCTGCTACATATTTTTTGTAAAAAAAAAAATTACAATAGGTGTATATTGATTGGTTTGCGCAAAAGTCTACAAAATAGGGGATAGATTTATGGCATTTTTATTTATTATTTTTTTTACTAGTGATGTCGGTGGTCAGCAATTTTTAGCAGAATTGCGGCGGACAGATTGGACACCTAAGGGCCCTTTCACACTGGGGCGGTTTGCAGGCGCTATCGACCCGAAAGTGCCGCTGCTTTGTCTCCAGTGTGAAAGCCCCGAGGGCTTTCACACTGAAGTGGTGCGCTGGCAGGACAGGAAAAAAAGTCCTGCTAGCAGCATCTTCGGAGCGGTGAAGGAGCAGAGTGTATACCGCTCCTTCACCGCTCCTGCCCATTGAAATCAATGAGACGGCACGGCTATACCGCCGGCAAAGCGCCTCTGCAGAGGTGCTTTGCGGTGGTTTTTAACCCTTTCTCGGCCGCTAGCGGGGGGTAAAACCGCCCCGCTACCAGCCGAATACCGACGGTAAAGCGCCGCTTACAATAGCGGCACTTTACCGCCGACCCCGCCTCAGTGTGAAAGGGCCTTAACTGACATTTTTGACACTTTTTTTGGGAACCAGTGACATTATTACAGTAATCGGTGCTAAAAATATCCACTGTTATTGTACTGGCAGGGAAGGGGTTAACATCAGGGGCGATCAAGGGGCTAAATGTGTTCCCTCAGTGTGTTTTCTAACTGTATGGGGGATGGGCTGCCTAGGCAAACACACAGATCCATCTTTCTGCATAGCAGAAAGACAGGATCTACGTGATCTCCCCTGTCAGAACGGAGATCTGCCACAGGCAGATCCCCATTCTGTCACTGTGGGGAACAATCGTGGGTGGCCGGCGGACATCGAGTCCGCCAGACCTGCTGATTGGCTTGTGCCACCTTGCCGCAGTATAATGACAGTGGCTGGTCAGCAAGCAGTTAAGGAAAAAAAAAAAAAGTTTTTTAATTGCAAAAAATTTTAAGTTACACCCAAGCACATGGGGGGGCCCACATTTACACACATACAAACATAAACGCATGCGGCAGGGTGCCTATGCCTGAAAACGTTTATAATATAATAGTAATGATTCTAGAACCAGACCACCTTTTTGTAATGCTAAACTGATGACCTAAAGGGGGATTTTTAAAGCGTAGCCTATGAAAAATATAGGTACTTAAGTTTGTCGCCATTTCACGCAAGTGCACGCAAATTTAAGGATTGGCATGTTGAGTATCTATTTACTAGCCCCAGGTTTTCAATTTTACCCAAAAATGTTGTACTTTAATACGTTTTGATGCCCCCTAAAATCAAGAAGTAGTACAGCCAAAGCTTGTTTGTCTGTACTTCCTATGGATCACAGGAGTGTAGTTTTGTTTTGCACTCCTGTGACCCGTTTTCAGTAGAGAGCGGGATGAAATCTGCTCTCTGCTGATGTCAGAGTTGGTCCAGGCTCCGTGTCATCACGACCATGGAGTCAGGATCCGCCCAGATCCCAGGACCGACACCCGGCTCAGCCTCTCAGCGAGCCGCTCCCACCCCCTCCAACAGCCCAGCGCTCCAGTGAACGGGCAGCGGTAACCGACAGTCAGCAGCTCTCTGCTCGGGGAGCTGTGAGAACCGAGCGATTGGCTGTGTTCGATCGCTCAGTTCTCAGTGTTAGAGGCGCCAGGGGATCGATGCTGCATCCAACTAGGTAAGTATGAATCTGAAAAAAATTAACCATACTTCTTTTAACTTTTTTAATGTGTTTTTTACTGAATTTTTTGCGGTACTATTGTGTTTTTATATAAAAAAAATTGGAACTACCACAATTTTATTCTCTGCTTTCAGAAAATATATAATGTTGGGGGGTTTTATGTAATCTCCAGGCCCAAAAAGATTTTTTTTTTTTTAAACGTTTGGAAAAAATGCAAAAACTGCTCTGGCTGTGAAAGGGTTAAAGGATAAGTTCACCTTCGGGAACAGCCATAAGATTTGTTTAAAAAAATAAATAAACCAGCTCCTAACTTCTTTAGCTGGCTCCTAGATTCCAAGCACATTTGTTAAGCCCTATCTGAATGCATAGAATGCATAAAAGAAAAACTTTCTAGCTTTACAACCACTTTAATAACCTTCCCCCTAGTTCAGCTTTAACAACATAATTGCCTATCCGTACCAGTTCCTGTTCTGAAAAGATTGCTGTTTGCTTTTCTTTACTCAACTAACTGCTGAGGATCTGCCTTTGTTATTGCCACCTGATCACGTAAATAGAAACCAATCAGCCCCGGCATTCCTTTAGGTGTACAAGAAAGTATCTCACTAAAAATGAAATTATTTTGCAGAAGATGCCTGTAGCTTGACTTCAAGCACTGTGTACATTTCTGGAAAAAGCAATAAACTAATCACCCAAACAAGAAGAGAGATTTTCTTTGGAGGGTGTCCTCCAGATTATCTTTGGAGGGTGTCCTCCAGATTATCTTTGGAGGGTGTCCTCCAGATTATCTTTGGAGGGTGTCCCCCAGATTATCTTTGGAGGGTGTCCTCCAGATTTTCTTTGGAGGGTGTCCTCCAGCTTTTCTTTGGAGGGTGTCCTCCAGCTTTTCTTTGGAGGGTGTCCTCCAGCTTTTCTTTGGCGGGTGTCCTCTAGCTTTTCTTTTGGAGGGGTGTCCTCCAGCTTTTCTTTGGAGGGTGTCCTCCAGCTTTTCTTTGGAGGGTGTCCTCCAGCTTTTCTTTGGAGGGTGTCCTCCAGCTTTTCTTTGGAGGGTGTCCTCCAGCTTTTCTTTGGAGGGTGTCCTCCAGCTTTTCTTTTGGAGGGTGTCCTCTAGCTTTTCTTTTGGAGGGTGTCCTCTAGCTTTTCTTTTGGAGGGTGTCCTCCAGCTTTTCTTTTGGAGGGTGTCCTCCAGCTTTTCTTTTGGAGGTTGTCCTCCAGATTTTCTTTGGAGGGTGTCCTCCAGATTTTCTTTGGAGGGTGTCCTCCAGATTTTCTTTGGAGGGTGTCCTCCAGATTTTCTTTGGAGGGTGTCCTCCAGATTTTCTTTGGAGGGTGTCCTCCAGATTTTCTTTGGAGGGTGTCCTCCAGCTTTGCCTTTTGGAGGGTGTCCTCCAGCTTTGCCTTTTGGAGGGTGTCCTCCAGCTTTGCCTTTTGGAGGGTGTCCTCCAGCTTTGTCTTTGGAGGGTGTCCTCCAGCTTTGTCTTTGGAGGGTGTCCTCCAGCTTTGTCTTTGGAGGGTGTCCTCCAGCTTTTCTTTTGGAGGGTGTCCTCCAGCTTTTCTTTTGGAGGGTGTCCTCCAGCTTTTCTTTTGGAGGGTGTCCTCCAGCTTTTCTTTTGGAGGGTGTCCTCCAGCTTTTCTTTTGGAGGGTGTCCTCCAGCTTTTCTTTTGGAGGGTGTCCTCCAGCTTTTCTTTGGAGGGTCTATAACTATGGTTTGGGTTGCAGTTATATTGGGACGGGACGTTTGAATGTTCAGTTCAAAAAAATCACTGCGGCTGCAGATTGAAATGGAAATGTAAACTCTTTCTAACATTGATAATAGAGAAATCCGCACTGTGCCAACTATATACAGTGAGGGAAAAAAGTATTTGGTAGATATATATCGATATATTGTACTTTTGCCCACTGACAAAGAAATAATCGGTCTATAATTTTAATGATAGGTTTTTTTTAACAGTGAGAGACAGAATAACAACAAAAATATCCAGAAAAACGCATTTCAAAAAAAGTTATTAACTGATTTGCATTTTAATGAGTGAAATAAGTATTTGATCCCCTATCAATCGGCAAGATTTCTGGCTCCCAGATGTCTTCTATACAGGTAACAAGCTGGGATTAGGAGCACTCTCTTAAGGGGAGTGCTCTTAATCTCAGCTTGTTACCTGTATAAAAGACACCTGTCCACAGAAGCAATAAATCAATCAGATTCCAATCTCTCAAATCTCTCCACCATGGCCAAGACCAAAAAGCTGTCCAATGATGTCAGGGACAAGATTGTAGACCTACACAAGGCTGGAATGGGCTACAAGACCATCGCCAAGTAGCTTGGTGAGAGGGTGACAACAGTTGGTGCGATTATTCGCAAATGGAAGAAACACAAAATAACTGTCAATCTCCCTCGGTCTGGGGCTCCATGCAAGATCTCACCTCGTGGAGTTTCAATGATCGTGAGAACGGTGTTCTTCCCTCATGTTTAACACAGCTACTACAGAGGAATTCAGGAAAATTTTTTTCTAACACCTACCTAACCTCCTGCCCGCTGGACCCCGTTCCTTGTCAAATACTGTGGTCACCCTCTGACTCTATCCTTCACTCTTTAACTCATATCTTCAACCTCTCCCTCTCTACTGGCATCTTCCCCAACCTTCAAACATGCACTAGTCACTCCCACACCAAAAAAGGCCTCAGTGGACCCCACCAATCTTAAAGAGGGAGTCCACCTGAAAAAAAAATATTAAAAGCCAGCAGCTACAAATACTGCAGCTGTTGACTTTTCATAAACGGACAATTACCTGTCCTGGAGTCCAGCAATAGCTCGGCTCTCGGCTGCTGCCGCCGCCATTCTCGGTGAGGGAATAAGGAAGTGAAGCGTTGGGGCTTCACTTCCCGGTTCCCTACTGCGCATGCGCGAGTCGCCCTGCATGACCTAAGTGGTCCCCGCTATCTCCTGGGACCTGTGTGTTTCCCAGGAGACATTGGGGCGGTGCGGGAGGGGGAGTGACTCCCGCAGGAGTCTATTCCCGGAAGTGGGTGCAGATACCTGTCTAATACAGTTATCTGCACCCCCCTCCCCCTGAAAGGTGCCAACTGTGGAACCGGAGGGGAGGAGGAATCAGATGAGCGGAAGTTCCACTTTTGGGTGGAACTCCACTTTAACAACCTAAGACCTATCTCCTTACTTCTTTTTGCCTCCAAACTCCTTGAACATTTAGTCTACAACCAACTGAGCGACCACCTCATTGAGAATAACCTTCTTGATCCCCTTCAGTCTGGATTTTGTCCACAGCACTCCACAGAAACTTGTCTCCTAAGGCCACTTTCACACTGAGGCGTTTTACAGGCGCTTTTGCGCTAAAAATAGGACCTGAAAAACCCCTGTAAACTGCCTCTTCTGCATCCCCAGGGTGAAAGCCCGAGTGCCTTCACATTGGGGTGGTGTGCTTGCAGGACAGGAAAAAAGTCCTGCAAGCAGCATCTTTTGGGCGGTGCAGGAGCGCTGTATTTAGCGCTCCTAAACTGCCCCTCCCATTGAAATCAATGGCCAGCGCTGCCAAAGCGCTTTGGCAGCGGCGCTTTTAACCCTTTTTCGGCTGCTAGCGGAGGTTAAAGACGCCCCACTAGCGGCCGAAAAGTGCAGCTAAGGCGACGATAAAGCGCCGCTAAAATTAGTGACGCTTTACCGCTAACGCGCCAAGTGCCTCAGTGTGAAAGTGCCCTAAAACTCACAAACGACTTACTAACAGCTAAAACCAGCGGTCATTATTCCGTACTCTCACTCTTGGTCCTCTCTGCTGCCTTTGATAGAGTTGATCACCCTCCTCCTCCTCCTCCTCCTCCTCCTCAAAAAACTCAATTTGCTTGGTACCCATGGCTGTGCTCTCAGTTGGTTTGAATCTTGCCTATCTCACCGCACCTTCAGTGTCACTTACAACTTCACTTCCTCCTCTCCAACACCTCTTACCATTGGAGGTCCCCCAAGTTTCTGTCCTTGGACCTCTAACTATTGTTGATCTACACGTCCTCCCTGGGTCAGCTGATAGCCTCCAATGACTTCCACTACCATTTATATGCCGATGACACACAAATCGATCTCTCTACCCCTCAGATCACCCCATCAATCTCCTCACTCATCATTGATTTACTAACAGACATATCAGCCTGGATGTCACACCACTTCCTAAAACTGAATCTGTCTAAAACTGAGCTCTTAATATTTCCTCCCCATGTGCCTCTTCTCCTGACTTTTGTGTCAAGATCAATGGCACAACTATTAGTCCGTCCCCACATGCCAAGGTGCTAGGGGTAGCCCTAGACTCCGAACTGTCCTTTCAGTCCCATAAGCCAATCCCTGTCCAAATAAAGCTGCCTCAACCTCCGCAACATCTTTAGAATACGCCCCGTTTTAACCAATGACACCACCAAGCTTCTAATTCACTCCCTGGTTATCACTCGTCTCGTCTACTGCAACTCCCTCCTCATTGGATTACCTTTACATACACTATACCCCCTTCAGTCCATAATGAATGCTGCTGCAAGACTCATCCACCTTCCCTGCACTGGCTTCCACTCACCCAACGAATTAAATTCAAAGTACTAACAATAATTTACAAAGCCATCCACAACTCTGCCCCCGGCTACATCACTAACCTAGTGTCCAAATGCCAACCAAGCCGCTCTCTTCGGTCCTCCCAGTACCTCCTGCTCTCTAGCTCCCTTGTCTCCTCCTCCCATGCTCGCCTCCCAGGATTTCTCCAGAGCTTCTCCCATCCTTTGGAACTCTCTACCCCAATCTGTCCGACTCTCCCCTAATCTATCCGTCTTTAGACGATCTCTTTAAAGAAGCTCCTCCTACTTCTAACTAATACATTGTTTTACTTTTCTCCATTAGCTCACCCCCCACAGCTATTACCTTTTTGTATCAATTGACCCTCCCTCCTAGATTGCAAGCTCTATTGAGCAGGGCCCTCTGATTCCTCTTGTACCAAATTGTAATGTAACTGTAATGTCTGCCCTTATTTTGTTAAGCACTGTGCAAACTGTTGGCGCTATATAAATTCTGTATAATAATAATATATTAAAGTTTAATAAATACAGAAACACATCCTTAAAAATATAATTTAAACAAATGTACACCCCCCCATGCCAATAAAAATGGAACAACATTGTTCTCACACACCCAGGCCCCTGACCTCTCGTGATCGGACTACCTGCATATCGGATCTGGCTACCATGACAAATGGCCCACATAGGGTCCAGTAACCAAATGACAACAACCTTTGCCATGTGCTTGTACATTGAATGGTTGATTCCCAATAAGAACTCCGCAGCAGAAGTTCATCCAGTATACATAGATAAATGGAAAGCAGCAAATGTTTTAGATGGGAGGTGAAAAGCAAATACTCCAGCATAGCAATATGGCTGAAAAATGAAGACCGCGCCGCGCCTGGCATGAACCTGTAAATCAGGTCCCGGCATATTTCTCTGCCCCGCACAGTATGTTGGATGTACTCACAGTCCAGAATCTGTTGTGATTGAGGTTATACTTGAATGGCTCACTTGTCCCGTGTGTGTAATGCAATCTGTCGCCTTGAATCCCAGTATCCTTACGAGTTTAGCACCATCAGTAGAATGCATGTACCCCAGTCCTGTGTTCCAATCCAAGGTGGGGAGGCACCACGTGCCAGGTGGCTCTGTAATCTCTCATGCGCCCATCACACGTGGTTGAGAGGGGCGTGGCGCATCAGATGATGTTGACGAGTTTTGTCCTAGATCGGACTAAAGGACGTGTCCCCATTTACTGATAAGAGTTTAGGCAATGAAAATTGGACAGGGACATACTCCCTGTAGAGCTGCAGAAAACCCTGAAGGGAAAGAGTCTACCAATGGGGGGAAAAGTGGTGCTGCTAACAGGTGTTGGAGGGCCCTGCCCCTCTGGAGCGGTGCCAGAATGAAGGCCACTTACTGAGGATGCCTTCATGTAGAAAAGTGCCATCATAGATTGTCCACATGGCTGACGTCAGAGATGCACTATGTTGTCAAAAGTACTGGGACACCTACCTTTACACACACACATGAACTTCAAAAGCATCCTAGTCCATAGGGTTCAATATTGAGTTGGCCCACCCTTTGCAGCTATAACAGCTTTAACTCTTCTGGGAAGGCTGTCCACAAGGTTTGGAGTGTGTCTATGGGAATGTTTGACCATTCTTCCAGAAGCGCATTTGTGAGGTCAGGCACTGATGTTTGTCGAGAAGGCCTGGCTCACAGTCTCCACATTAATTCATCCCAAAGGTGTTTTTTTGGGTTGAGGTCAGGACTCTGTGCAGTCCAATCAAGTTCCTCCACCCCAAACTCACCCATGTCTTTTTGGATCTTGCTTTGTGCACTGGTCCAAATCATTTGATGGAGGGGGGATTATGGTGTGGGGTTGTTATTTCAGGGGTTGGGCTTGGCCTCTTAGTTCCAGTGAAGGGAACTCTTTGGCGTCAGCATACCAAGACATTTTCATGCTCCCTACTTTGTGGGAACAGTTTGGGGGTGGCCCCTTCCTGTTCCAACATGACTATGGACCTCGCTTTGTGCACTGGTGCGCAAAGACATGGATGAGTAAGGTTGGGGTGGAGGAAATTGACTGGCCTGCACAGAGTCTTGACCTCAACAAGATAGAACACCTTTGGGATGAATTAGAGCGGCGACTGCGAGACAGGCCTTCTCGTCCAACATACGCTTCTGTAACAATGGTCAAACGTTCCCATAGACGCTCCTAAACCTTGTGGACAGCCTTCCCAGAAGAGTTGAAGGTGTTATAGCTGAAAAGGGTGGGCTAACTCAATATTGAACCCTACGTACTAAGACTGGGATGCCATTAAAGATCGTGAGTGTGTGTAAAGGAAGGCGTCACAATACTTTTGACAATCTAGTGTATATGGAAGCAATCATTGGATTTATAAGTTCATTGTGCAGACAATTTAGGAAATATCGGTTTGATATACCTAATTTATTCTATTTGGCTGTCATTTGGTGCACAAGACATTTGCTGTATGAGCAGATTGGATTTAGTTCCATTACAAGATAGGCAGCATGAACATGAAGCAGTATGAAGTATGACGACGAGGACTAGAAGGTTTTCATTTCTTCTAGAAAACTCTCAGAAAAGTGTTTTAATCCCGCTAGATACAGATGAAGTTTTGGTGCAAATCCCCTTTTCAAGCCATATGGAAATATCACTGATGGAATGAAGGCCACTTGCTGAGCATGCCTTCATGTAGAGAAGTGACATCGTAGATTGTCCACGTGGATCAGCTCAGGGATAGTTTACATGAGAAGGTTGAGAGGACCACATAGTACGATTCAGTCAAGTAAAAAGTAGTATTTTTTCCCCCAAATGTTAATTAAAAAGTCAATGTGCTTCAGGGGCTCAAAACTCCCCCTTCGTCAGGGCTTGTGTGCTAGCAGAAAACCCCAAAATTTATACTGGACAATACCAAAACTTTTTTAAACTTTTTTTTTTTTTTCTTATATATGCATGTCGGTGGCTGTCAGTTTGGTGGCCCAGATCTCTTGCCACCAGTACAATTTTTAAATCTGCCATAAAGAACCTCTCACCCCCTTAAAACGAGGTTATTTTGATTACCATGCGGTGAAAAATAGAATGAAGCTTTGTGGGTCTCCAATACTAATAATCCGATACGAATGCTCTACAGACTACTCCAGGGACTTTATGGGGTGGATTTACGAAGACCCCCTTCACACTCTAGTTTTAGCGGCACTTTACCCTAGTTTTAGAGGCGTTTTTTGGCCACTAACTAGCGCTTTTAACCCCCCGCTAGCGGCCGAAGAAAGGGTTAAATGCACCCGAAAAGCACCGCTGCCGAAGCGCTTTACAGGTGCTACGACAGCGCTGCCAATTGATGGGCAGGGCGGCGGAGGAGCTCCTAAACCGCTCCAGAGATGCTGCCTGCAGGACTTTTTCTAACGTCCTGCAAGCTCACCGCTCCAGTGTGAAAGCCTGCGGGCTCTCACACTGGGGGGGGGGGGCAGGGGAGACATTTAGCACCTGAAAAACGCCTCTAGTGTAAAAGGGGTCTAAGGCTACTTTCACTGATGCTAAAGGGCTATAAAAAGTGCCTGAAAATCGCCTCCCCTGCCACCCCAGTGTGACAACTCGGGTGCTTTCCCACTGGAGCGGTGCGTTTGCAGGACGGGAAAAGCCCTGCAAGCAGCATCTTTAGGGCGTTGCGGGAGTGGTGAATATACCGCTTCTAAAACGCCCCTGCCATTGAAATCAATGGCCAATGCTGCCACTTTTGCGGGAGCTTTTAATTCTTTTTCCGCTGCTAGTGGGGATTAAAAGTGCCCAGCTAGCGGCTGAAAAGTGACGGTAAAGCGCCGCTAAAGATAGCGGCGCTTTACCGCCGACGCCCCTTCAGTTTTTAAAGAATACCCAATACTCAGTTGCAAGAAACACATAAAAGAAAAAAAATAGCATTTTTGCTTGCACTTGATTGGATGATGCAAAACGGCAGAGCTTTTACCACATTTACTAAGCTCTGCGGAAAATGAGTGCAGCTACACTTGCAGAGTGCAAAGTCTATTTGCCTTTAGTAAACTTACCCCATGCAATACTCTGGTTTATTGAGAGCTGCCTCTAATAGATTTTTGTGACTCCTGAATCTCTGTCCACTCTGAGGTCCAGCGTTTCGCCAACATACGCAGCCATAAAATTATGACCACTGACAAGTCCATAACATTGATTATTTAGTGACTCTGGCAGCTGAAACTAGGTGGGATACATTTAGGGTGCAAGTGAATATGTTTTCCCCGAAGGTGACTTGTTGAAAGCGGGAAAAATGGGCAAACGAAATGATTTTAGTGACTTTGACGTGGACCAAATTGTAATGGGTGGATGAATGGGTCAGAGCAACAACAAAACTGCAGCTCTTGTGGGATGTTCCCGGTCTGCAGCGGTCGGGACCGACCAAAAGTGGTCCAAGGAAGGAAAAGCAGTGAACCAGTGATGGGTAAGCCAAAGCTCATTGGTGCAGAGAGCGAAGGCTGCCCCATGCAGTCCGATCCAATAGAATAGCTTCTGTAACTCCAAATTGCTTTAACATCAATGACAGCTTGAAGTCCTTTGTGTTATCTGTGGATGAGGCTCTTTATCTTCTCAGATGGTAAGTAAAGCTGCCCATTCCTCTTGGCAAAAAGACTCCAGTTCCTGTAAATTCTTGGGCCGTCTTGCATGAACTGCACGTTTGAGATCTCCCCAGAGTGGCTCAATGATATTGAGGTCAGGAGACTGAGATGGCCACTCCAGAACCTTCACTTTATTCTGTTGTAGCCAATGACAGATCGACTTGGCCTTGTGTTTTGGATCATTGCATGTTGGAATGTCCAAGTACGTCCCATGCGCAGCTTCCTGGCTGATGAATGCAAATGTTCCTCCAGTATTTTTTGATAACATACTGCATTCATCTTGCCATCAATTTTGACCAAATTTCCTGTGCCTTTTGTAGCTCACACATCCCCAAAACATCAGCGATTCACCTCCGTGTTTCACAGTAGAAATGGTGTACCTTTCATCATAGGCCTTGTTGACTCCTCTCCAAATGAAGCATTTACGGTTGTGGCCAAAAAGCTCAATTTTGGTCTCATCACTCCAAATGACTTTGTCCCAGAAGGTTTGAGGCTTGTCTCTGTGCTGTTTGGCGTATTGTAAGCCGGATACTTTGTGGCATTTGTGTAGTAATGGCTTTCTTCTGGTGACTCGACCATGCAGCCCATCTTTCTTCATGTGCCTCCTTATTGTGCATCTTGAAACAGCCACACCACATGTTTTCAGAGAGTCCTGTTTTTCACCTGAAGTTATTTGTGGGTTTTTCTTTGCATCCCGAACAATTTTCCGGGCAGTTGTGGCTGAAATTTTAGTTGGTCTACCTGACCGTGGTTTGGTTTCAACAGAACCCCTCATTTTCCACTTCTTGATTAAAGTTTGAACACTGTTGATTGGCATTCTCAATTCCTTGGATATCTTTTTATATCCCTTTCATGTTTTATACAGTTCAACTACCTTTTCCCACAGATCCTTTGACAATTCTTTTGCTTTTCCCATGACTCAGAATCCAGAAACGTCAGAGCAGCACTGGATGAAAGATGCAAGGGTCTGTCAGGAGTCCAGAAACTCATTGACCTTTTATATACACACACACAAACACACACTAACTGCAAGCAAATCTGCATTGCTTACCTGGGGAAGAGATGGTACCTGGATGCACTATAGGAAGAAGACAAGCCGGCCAAGGTGGTGTGATGCTTTGTCTAGTGGTGTCCATGTCTCGATGGTTCAGAACAGTTTTGGCAGCAAAAGGGGGACCTACTCAATATTAGGTGGCTCATCATACTGTTATGACTGATCAATGTTTTTCTGTTAGTGAGCTCAGGAAAATTGCAGGTGGACACGTTACTGGATGTGGTTTGTGTCACTAAAAGGATATTGGAAGCCCCAGCTGCAAACAGTACCAGGGACCTAGTTTTAGCATTGGGAATGCTGTAGAGATCAGATGGATGGTTAAAAAAAGACACCACGCCAGCTACCGTCCAAAATAAAATTTATTGAAAACAGTCATAGCAAAAAAAGTATAAGTCACAAAAAGGATTGGTGCCTCTCTAGGCCCAGGCCAACTCACCAGAACCCCCCAGATACCCACCAACATCCGCACCTGGGACGGGAGGGTTGGAGTGTGGATGTGGGTGGATATCCGAGGGGTTCTGGTGAGTTGGCCTGGGTCTATAAAGGCATTGGGCCCCATATCACCAGCACACTAAATTGTTCCTTAATATGTATTCATTGTGAAGACCCCAGCAGAAGTAGCTTCCAACGTTCCAGGATTCTGTGAAGGAGATCCCACATTCCTGTGGAACCCAAAATTTCAGTGGTCATGTGACTGCCCAATGCATAGAAGGAAGCGAGCTAACATTGGATGTTGACTATCTCAGATTTTGCAGTAAATGTTCTGTTTCCTTGTCCCCAAGTCTGTGGTGTTCTAGAATTTTACAGCATTTTATATCTTTAAAGGAGTTTTTACAATTTGTTTTAATATATATCCGACCCCCAGCCCTGCCCGCTAAGTGCGTTGGGGAAGATTGGAGCTGTGGTTTGTGTACAGAAATGCGGTGTAGTGTCATGTTTGTCTGCAATAATATCTCTAAATAGAGCAAAGTACAGCACAGATAACCATATATTATCAATGTAATAAATCTCCACCTCCCTGATGTCATCATACCACAAAGTATGGCACCATTCTATATGTCCCAGCGACCTTCCATATTCCACCACCACAGTGCAAAATAAAATTACCCGGCGGGTTAAATGAAAAAAAAAAACTGAACGCTCTTGTCCGAGCCACTGTACTAACAGCCCGATGTTAGTACAGCCATCTCCCCCGCTAGGCTGTTGTGTCCGGACGCCCCCAACCCCGCCCCCCCCCCCCCCCGCCACCAGAACACTCCGATCAGCGATCTCAGCCATTGGCTGAGAGTGCTGATTGGGAGCCAGTCATCTGCTGGTTTTTCAGCATGCTCGTCAGACCGGCTGACATACACACGAGCCGAATGTCGGCCGGTTTTTATTGATGCGGCCAATGTCCAGACATTTGGCTTGTGTGTACTAGGCATTACACTCACCGCCCACTTTATTAGGTACGCCTGTTCAATTGCTTGGTAACACAAATTGCTAATCAACCAATCACATGGCAGCAACTCAGTGCATTTAGGCATCTAGACTTGGTGAAGATGACTTGCTGAAATTCAAATTGAGCATCAGAATGGGGAAGAAAGAAAGAGAGCTGTACATGATGTCATAATCCTAGGCTAATGATCAGACAAGAAACATGAAGTGGGCTGTATAAGGTATTTACTGGCAGAAAAAGAATGTTTTACTATCCAAAGATAAAACTACAAGAGCAGAAGATTTAATAGATGGAAAGATGAAAAAAATGACTGAAGGTCCACTTTAAAGCAGAGTTCAACCTAAAAGTGGAACTTCCGCTGGTGGTACTCCCCTGGATACCTGTCTTTCCCAGGTATCCTGTTCCACTTCCGGGAGCCCCAGCCTCGGGTAATGATGACACCGCCCGGGCTCCCTCCTTCTCCCTCCTCCTTCCCCGGCCACCGGGCCAGTAGGAGAGAGGCGTGGAGCCTCGCGCATGCACAGTAGGGTTCCCAGCGTGACGCTATGAGGCTTTACTTCCGGGTTCCTTTACTCGCAATAGAGGCGGCATGCACCCGACATCTGATGGAAACCTCAGCTGCGGTGCCGACATCGCAACTCCAGAACAGATAAGTGTCCGATTTATTAAAAGTCAGCAGTTGCAGTATGTGTAGCTGCTGGCTTTTAATTTTTGCAGTGGTGGGCAGAACTCCGCTTTAAGTGACTTTGAATGTTACATGGTTATTGGTGCCAGACGGGCTGCTGAGTTTTTCAAGAACTGCTGATCTACTGGGATTTTCACACACAACCATCTCTAGGGTTTACAGAGAATGGTCCAAAAAAGAGAAAATATCCAGTGAGCGGCAGTTTTGTGTAGGGGTGCAACGGATCGTCATCGATCTGTGATCCGTACGGATCAACCACCGCGGATCTGTGGCCATAGGAAAGGCCGCGGCTTCGGCCTAGCTCTGGAGCGGCGGCCATCTTGGTACACCCGGCGGCCGTTTACCACGTGATCGCTCCGTCAAATGATGGAGCGATCACTTGTAATAAACCGGCGTCATTTCATGACACCGGTTCCTCTCTCCCCTCTGTGTACTGATCTGTACAGTGGAGGGGAGAGTTCGGATGGCAGCAGTGCCAATACTCTGCAATGCCCTGCCAATACTCTGCCATACCCTGCCAATACTCTGCCATGCCCTGCCAATACTCTGCCATGCCCTGCCAATACTCTGCCATACCCTGCCAATACTCTGCAATGCCCTGCCAATACTCTGCCATACCCTGCCAATACTCTGCAATGCCCTGCCAATACTCTGCAATGCCCTGCCAATACTCTGCAATGCCCTGCCAATACTCTGCAATGCCCTGCCAATACTCTGCAATGCACTGCCAATACTCTGCCATGCCCTGCCAATACTCTGCAATGCCCTGCCAATACCCTGCCAATACCCTGCAATGCCCTGCCAATACTCTGCAATGCCCTGCCAATACTCTTCCATACCCTGCCAACACTCTGCAATGCCCTGCCAATACCCTGCCAATACCCTGCAATGCCCTGCCAATACTCTGCAATGCCCTGCCAATACTCTTCCATACCCTGCCAACACTCTGCAATGCCCTGCCAATACTCTGCAATGCCCTGCCAATACTCTTCCATACCCTGCCAATACTCTGCAATGCCCTGCCAATACTCTGCAATGCCCTGCCAATACTCTGCAATGCCCTGCCAATACTCTGCAATGCCCTGCCAATACTCTGCAATGCCCTGCCAATACTCTGCAATGCTCTCACAATACTCTGCCATACCCTGCCAATACTCTGCCAATACCCTGCCAATACTCTGCCATACCCTGCTAATATATTATTACAATGGGGGAGATAGTGGATATTACAGTGGGGGGAGATTTTTTTTTTTTTGTTGATCCGAACCGTGACTCCTGATCCGAGGAACGATCCGAACCGTGAGTTTTTTGATCCGTTGCACCCCTAGTTGTGTGGAGGAAAATGCCTGGTTAATGTCAGAGGAGAATGGGCAGACTGGTTTGTGATGATAGAAAGACAACAGTAACTCAACTAACCACTTGTTACAACCAAGGTATGCAGAATACCATCTCTGAACACACAACACATCGAACCTTGAAGCAGATGGGCTACAGCAGCAGAAGACCACACCGGGTACAACTCCTGTCAGCTAAGAACAGGAAACTGAGGCTGCAATTCGCACAGACTCACCAAACATGGACAATAGAAGATTGGGAAAACGTTGCCTGGTCTGATGAGTCTAGATTTCAGCTGTGACATTCAGATGGTGGGGTCAGAATTTGGTGTAAACAACATGAAATCATGGATCCATCACCGGTTCAGGCTGGTGGCGGTGTAATGGTGTGGGGGATATTTTCTCGGCACACTTTGGGCCCCTTGGTACCAACTGAGCATTGTTTAAACCCCACGGCCCACCTGAGTATTGTTGCTGACCATGTCCATCCCTTTATGACTACAGTGTACCCATCTTCTGATGGCTCCTTCTAGCAGGATAATGTACCATATCACAAAGCTCCAATCATCTCACCACTGGTTTCTTGAAGATGACAATGAGGTCCCTGTACTCCAATGGCCTCCACAGTCACCAGATCTCATCCAGTAGAGCACCTTTGGGATGTGGTGGAATGGGAGATTTGCATCATGGATGTGCAGCCGACAAATCTGCAGCAACTGTGTGATGCTATCATGTCACTATGGAGCAAAATCTCTGAGGAATGTTTCCAACACCTTGTTATCTATGCCACGAAGAATGAAGGCAAAAGGGGGTCCAACCCGGTACTAGCAAGGTGTACCTAATAAAATGAGTGTAGAAGTGTGATTGGCTCAGTGTTCTCTGTACAACACCGTGGAATATGTAAGAGCCATATAAATGTATTATAACAATAATTTGTGACTGTGGTGGGACATTAGAGTGTAAGCTCCTCTGGTGCAGAGACTGATGTGATTGGCTCAGTGTTCTCTGTACAGCACTACGGAATATGTCAGAGCTATATAAATGTGTAATACTGTAGATGAATAATAGATGAGTTCTGATAATCATAGGGGATAATGGTGTGTAATGTAGGATGCTGCCACCTGTTGGTACAATGTCCTCGGTGCATTCTGCTTAGTGCTGATCATGCAGTTTATTCTTTCCTTAGGCTGTTGATGTTCGGCTCCTATGACCAGGAAACGTACATTCAATGCACACTGGACATCAGCAGCGCCCCCTGGAAGGAGAAGACCAGAACTTCCATCAAAATGGTAAGATTCCTTATGTTCCCTTTTTGTCAGTTTGCCCATCTGCTCCTTGGAGTGTCTAGTGAGTGGGAAAGCTTCTCCATCTCTCCCTTTGGCTCTCCCATACTTTCTAATAAAACTACCAAGTATAGCGCAGGGTATTGCACTCAGTTCCTGGCAGGTGGCAGCCATAGTTTTGGATCTACAGTCTGGAGGTGAGGGACAGTTGAATGTATCGGGCTGTGCAGACTCCAGTCCTTTTGGCAGATTGGAGGAGACATGGGGTAGTTGAAGGGAGCAGAGGAGACACAGGGGATCTGGGGGAATCTCAGGAGACATAAAGAAGATGGAAGGAAACACAGGGAAGCAAGGAAGGATTGGAGGAGACGTGAGGGAGCTGAGAGGGGGGGAGTGGAGGAGATGTGGGGGAGCTGAGGGGGGGGTTGGAGGT
This sequence comes from Lithobates clamitans, assembly GCA_037952925.1. Lineage (NCBI taxonomy): Eukaryota > Metazoa > Chordata > Amphibia > Anura > Ranidae > Lithobates > Lithobates clamitans. The sequence goes on from JBBGZY010000597.1 coordinate 2,426,096, forward strand.
GACGTGAGGGAGCCGAAGGGGGGATTGGAGACGACGTGGGGGGGATTGGACGAGACGTGGGGGAGCTGAGGGGGGAAGTGGAGGAGATGTGGGGAAGCTGAGGGGGGGGCAGGATTGGAGGAGACGTGGGGGAGCCGAGGGGGGGGGATTGGAGGAGACGTGGGGGAGCCGAGGGGGGGGGGGATTGGAGGAGACGTGGGGGAGCCGAGGGGGGGGGGGGTTGGAGGAGACGTGGGGGAGCCGAGGGGGGGGGTTGGAGGAGACGTGGGGGAGCCGAGGGGGGGGGGTTGGAGGAGACGTGGGGGAGCCGAGGGGGGGGGGGTTGGAGGAGACGTGGGGGAGCCGAGGGGGGGGGGTTGGAGGAGACGTGGGGGAGCCGAGGGGGGGGGGGGGGTTGGAGGAGACGTGGGGGAGCCGAGGGGGGGGGGGTTTGAGGGAGTCGTGGGGGAGCCGAGGGGGGGGGGTTGGAGGAGACGTGGGGGAGCTGAGGGGGGGATTGGAGGAGATGTGGGGGGGACGTGGGGGGGCCGAGGGGGGGATTGGAGGAGACGTGGGGGAGCCGAGGGGGGGGATTGGAGGAGACGTGGGGGAGCCAAGGAGAGGGGGGGTTGGAGGAGACGTGGGGGAGCCGGGGGGGGGGGGGTTGGAGGAGACGTGGGGGAGCCGAAGGGGGGGGTTTGAAGGAGACGTGGGGGAGCCGAGGGGGGGGGGGTTGGAGGAGACGTGGGGGAGCCGAGGGGGGGGTTGGAGGAGACGTGGGGGAGCCGAGGGGGGAATTGGAGGAGACGTGGGGGAGCCGAGGGGGGAAATGGAGGAGACGTGGGGGAGCCAAGGGGGGGATTGGAGGAGACGTGGGAGAGCCGGCGGGGGGGGTTAGAGGAGACATGGGGAGCCAAGGGGGGGATTGAAGGAAACATGGGCGAGCCGAGGGGGGGGATTGGAGAAGACGTGGGGGGGATTGGACGAGACGTGGGGGAGCTGAGGGGGGGATTGGAGATATGGGGAAGCTGAGGGGGGGATTGGAGATGTGGGGGGGACGTGGGGGGGCCGAGGGGGGGATTGGAGGAGATGTGGGGGAGCCGAGAGGGGGGGGACTGGAGGAGACGTGGGGGAGCCGAGGGGGGGGGGGGGTGGGGGAGCCGAGGGGGGGGGGATTGGAGGAGACGTGGGGGAGCCGAGGGGGGGGGATTGGAGGAGACGTGGGGGAGCCGAGGGGGGGGGATTGGAGGAGACGTGGGGGAGCCGAGGGGGGGGGATTGGAGGAGACGTGGGGGAGCCGAGGGGGGGGGGATTGGAGGAGACGTGGGGGAGCCGAGGGGGGGGATTGGAGGAGACGTGGGGGAGCCGAGGGGGGGGGATTGGAGGAGACGTGGGGGAGCCGAGGGGGGGGGATTGGAGGAGACGTGGGGGAGCCGATTGGAGGAGACGTGGGGGAGCCGAGGGGGGGGGGATTGGAGGAGACGTGGGGGAGCCGAGGGGGGGGGGAATTGGAGGAGACGTGGGGGAGCCAAGGGGGGGGTTGAAGGAAACATGGACGAGCCGAGGGGGGGGATTGGAGGAGATGCGGGGGGAGCCGGGGGGGTTTTGGAGGAGACATGGGTGAGTTAGGGGATCAGATGAGAGGGAGCTTGGGGGGGTCATCAGAAGGGACATGGGGAAGCTGGGGGGAGTAGAAAAACATGGGGGTGGGGGGGATTTGGGGGATCAGGGGAGAAATGCAAATGATTGAACGAGACATGGAGAGATGGGATATTTTGGAGTACAGAGAGAGAGGTGCTTCGGGGACCCCCCTTCTCATCAGTGTGTAATATTCTGCTAGGCAGACTGTTTCCATGAATTGTTAATTTAAAGCCTGCTCACTATTATAATTAAACACAGAGAAAACTGGAGCAATAAAGAAAGACACTGAGAGCCTTTTAACAATCTGAAAAAACAACTGTCTGCTGACCCTTCCTGGACAGCCATGTTCATAGCAGTGCAGTATGGATTGGAATGTCACGATTGGTGTGTAATCTATATAGTACATAAAGCAAACCTTTCTTCGGCAGAGGCACATACAATGGATATAAAAATGTCAGGTTTCTGTGATGTAAGACAAGGATAAGTAAAAAAAAAAATTCAAATAATGTGGTTGCATAACTGGGGATGTAGCTGTGTTCAGAATTAAGTAATTACATTCAAACTCATGTTAAATAGGAGTCAGTACACATCTGCCATCATTTAAAGTGCCTCTGATTAACCCCAAATAAAGTTCAGCTGTTCCTGTAGGTCTTTCCTGACATTTTCTTAGTCGCATCCTACAGCAAAAGCCATAGTCCGCAGAGAGCTTCCAAAGCATCAGAGGGATCTCGTTCTTAAGACCCCTTTCATACTAAGGCAGTTTTCAGGCGTTTTAGCACTAGAAATAGCACCTGAAAACTGCCTCCCATTCATTGCAATGGGTGCTTTCACACCTGGGCGGTGCACTTGCAGGACGTTAAAAAAAGTCCTGCAAGCAGCATCTTTGGGGCAGTTTGGGAGCGATGTATACAGCGCTCCCAAAACGTCCCTGCCCATTGCAATGAATGGGCAGCGCTTCCGAAATGCCTGAAAAGCGCTTTGGAAGTGCGCAACACAGAAGTTTTTACCCCCTCTTTTGGCGTTAAAACCTCGCCGCTGAAACAGTGGTAAAGCGCCACTAAAACGAGCGGCACTTTACCACTAATGCACGGGCGGCCCCAGTGTGAAAGGGGTCTTAAAGGTATCAGTCAGGAGAAGGGTACAAAAGAATTTCCAAGGCATGAGATATACCATGGAACACAACGAAGACAGTCATCATCAAGTGGAGAAAATATGGCACAACAGTGACATTACCAAGAACAGGACATCCCTCCAAAATTGATGAAAAGACGAGAAGAAAACTGGTCAGGGAGTCTGCCAAGTGGTCTACAGCAACATTAATAGAGCTGCAGGAATATCTGGCAAGTACTGGCTGTGTGGTACATGTGACAACAATCTCCCGTATTCTTCATATGTCTGGGCTATGGGGTAGAGTGGCAAGACAGAAAACTTTTCTTATGAAGAAAAACATCCAAGCCTTGTTAAATTTTGCAAAAACACCTCTGAAGTCTCCCAAAAGCATGTGGGAAAATGTGTTCTGGTCTGATGAAACCAAGGTTGAACTTTTTGGCCATGATTCCAAAAGATATGTTTGGCGCAAAAACAACACTGCACATCACCAAAAGAACACCATACCCACTGTAAAGCATGGTGGTGGCAGCATCATGCTTTGGGGCTGTATTTCTTCAGCTGGAACAGGGGTCTTAGTCAAGGTAGAGAGGGATCTATGAACCGTTCCAACACCAGTCAATATTGTCACAAAACCTTCAGACTTCTGCTAGAAACCTGAACATGAAGAGGAATTTCATCTTACTGATAGACTCATACTCAAAAAGACTAAGTGCTGTAAAAAAATTTAAAAGGCGCTTCAACAAAGTATTAGTGTAAGGGTGTGCACACTTTTATGCAACCATATTATTATTTTTTTTATTTTTATTTTTACTTCCTTCCACCTAAAAGATTTCAGTTTGTTGTTCAATTGAGTTGTACAGTTTATAGGTCACATTAAAGGCGGAAAAAGTTCTGAAATGATTTATCTTTGTCTCATTTTTTTTTTACATCACATTTTAGCAGGGGTGTGTAGACTTTTTATATCCACTGTATTTAAGAATTAGACACGTCCTCCTAGCTGGTGGCTGAATGGAAATTATTTTTCTATCATTTATGTGCTATGTATTGCAGCCTTGAGGCCCCTTTCACACGTGTGCGACTTGTCCTGCGACTTGTGACTGCAAAGTCGCATGACAAGTCGTTCCCCATGATTTCCAATGATAACCATTCATATATGTGCGACTTCAAGTCATGCCAACTTCAAAGTGTAGTCCCTGTATTACTTTGGTCCAACTTTGATGCGAGTTACACAGGCATTCCCTGAAATCGTGGCAAAATCGCACAACTTTGAAGTCGCGGTAGTGTGAAAGGGGCCTTAATGAATTTTCCTCTGTTGGTTATTTACTGACAAAACTGCCACTACTTCTTACAGTACAGTGTTGGTTCTGTCTGTCCACATCTATAAGAATAGAACTAGGAGGGAGGGGAAGCTGCGATTTAGTGGACACCTTTCGCCATCATATCTTCTCTATGTGGTACTTCATCAGTCAGCAGGGGGCAGCAAAGGTCTCTTTTGCATCACTGCTCTACCCACTCACTTCCCATGGACCTCTAAATAAGAATGATCTGTGGAGCCTCCCATCCACCAGTCACATGCAAAACTGCACAATGACCGTTTGAGGGATGAACAGGGCTGGAAATATCCCAGTCGCCTTGGTGATGATATAAAAATGCTCTTGGGTGATCAGGTATTAAGGCATTTTATATGTGGTTTAATTGACTGCAGTTCCATCTCTCGCCACTAGATGGAAATGGGATTTCCTCAATCAGTCGCAAGTATTTATTCTGCTGCGTTTTTGTTATGTTGTGTAACTGTATAAATCAGGATGCTCGGACGTCACAGCCAGTTCTTCCTTCAGATATTTTGTTAAATGTGGGCTATAGATAAGTGAATGTGTCAGACCATGTACATTTTTAAAGGTGACCCCCCCCCCCCCCCCTCCAGTGCTGGGACAAAGTCATCTAGCGCCCAGGGCAAAGATGCAAAACAGCGCCCCCCCTTCTTTTAGGTTAGGGTCAGGACACCCTTATCCCTGCAATAAATCATTGCACTCAGGGCAGCCGCCCCTCCTGCCCACCCCTTGTCCCGGCCCTGCCCCCCCCCCCCCCCCCCCCATGACAAGATAACCTCTATTACCTGTATTAGCCAGAAACCCCTCTCTCTGTGCACCGCTCTGTTTTTACTTTTCACTCTGGTCCTTGGGACCTGATGTCTGGGCCAAGACCCACCTACCTGTAGACACAATTCTAGTGATGGTCGATGAATAATTCTCAGTGGACAAGCGGAGAGACAGTTGGGTGGAATTTTTATTTTGGAAGTGATGGAAATCAGGTCCATTGTAGAAAAGTGAAAGAACATCAGAGGGGGTCATAAAAGGGGGCTCTTTGCTTTTCACTCCATTATAATCTGAACTTATAACTTATGTCACACACAACCACTCCACTCTCACAAAGGACAGAATGGAATACAACAGGTTATAAATGCATCGATATGACAGAAATGATTATATATACACACACACACACCAAAATATATATATATATATATATATATATATATATATATATATATATATATATATATATATATATATATATATATATATATATATATATATATATATATATATATATATATACATACATACATACATACATACATACATATATACATACATGCGCATATATATATATATATATATATATGTATGTATGTATGTATATGTGTATATATATATTTAAACACACACTGCATCCGGAAAGTATTCACAGCGGTTCACTTTTTCCACATTTTGTTATATTTCAGCCTTATTCCAAAATGGATAAAATTCATTATTTTCCTCCAAAATTCTACAAACAATACCCCATAATGACAACGTGAAAGAAGTCTGTTTGAAATCTTTCCAAATTTATTAAAAATAAAAATCCCATGTATATAAGTATTCACAGCCTTTGCTTAATACTTTGAAGCACTTTTGGCACCAATTACAGCCTCAAGTCTTTTTTAGTATGATGCTACAAGCTTGGCCCACCTATTTTTGGGCAGTTTCTTCCATTCTTCTTTGCAGGACCTCTCAAGCTCCATCAGGTTGAATGGGGAGCGTTGGTGGAGAGCTATTTTCAGATCTCTCCAGAGATGTTCAATCGGGTTCAAGTCTGGGCTCTGGTTGGGCCACTTAAGGACATTCACAGAGATGTCCCGTAGCCACTCCTTTGTTATCTTGGCTGTGTGCTTAGGGTCGTTGTTCTGTTGGAAGATGAACCTTCGCCCCAGTCTGAGGTCCAGAGTGCTCTTGGGCAGGTTTGCATCAGAATGTCTCTGTACAGTGCTGCATTCATCTTTCCCTCAATCCTGACTAGTTTCCCAGTTCCTGCCGCAGAAAAACATCCCCACCTGAGGATGCCACCACCATGCTTCACTGTAGGAATGGTATGGGCCAGGTGATGAGCAGTGCCTGGTTTCCTCCAGACATGAGGCCATTCGCTTGCCATTCGGGCCAAAGAGTTCAATCTTTGTTTCATCAGAACAAGCGTTTTCCCCGCACCAGGTTGTATCCAAACCAGGTATAACCTGAATGTTGCTCTCCAGAGTTGAAAAGCCCCAGGTGCTGGCTAATGCTAATCCATGTTGTGAGGGAAGAAAAAAGTCCAGACAGCCGCACACAAGGAGAATATAATCCAACGAAATTTCTTTATTGTAAAATCAGGAACAAATCATGTACAAAGCACAATGGATAGAACGTACAGATAATCAGCTAACGCGTTTCACGCTCTGCGGAGCGCTCACTCATAGCTAACAATAAAATCTTTGTTTCATCAGACCAGAGAATTTGGTTTCTTGTGGTTGGAGAGTCCTTCAGGTGCCTGTTGGCAAACTCCAGGTGGGCTGTCATGTGCCTTTTACTGAGAAGTGGCTTCCTTCTGGCCACTCTACCTTACAGGCCTGATTGGTGGAGTGCTACAGAGATGGTTGTTGTCCTCTCTTCACAGAGTACACTTTCTCATTAGCAGTATATAGCAGTCTTGTGACTTCTATCAGTGCCTGGTTAAAGCTTGTAGGAGTTTTCATTTTACTCTGACTGTCCTATGAGGCTGCAGGACCCCTGACCCTCTGGACAGTGCTGATTGGCCCTGTGCCAATCACATGCACCATCCCAATAAAAACAAAAAAACAAAAACCCAAGCAATACATACCAAACTGAGCATATGCAGAGTGATTGCAAAGGCTCTATTCTATCCGGAGATGGATTGGGGACAGTGGAAGAAGGGGAGGATAAGAGAAGACAGGATCAAACAGCCTTTTTACACAATGTAAAGGATTAACCCCTTTAGGTTCCACAGTGAGTATAACGAGCATAATTCAGGGAGTTTTTTTTTTTTAAGTGCCTAAAGGAGGAACTGCACGTGGTGTCCACAGCAGCCAATCGTGTTCTGCCTTTCATTCTGCTAGTGTAATTTGGGACGGTCAGATAATTCAGACTTTACATGTGAATCCCAAAAAGTCACTGCACTCCACCTTTATCTCAGCTTTTCTGCAGTAACTCCACCTCTGCCACACCCTAGCCCAGAGCCTTCGCCCATGAGGGAATCCGCTTCTGCACTGCGCCCTAAAAATTCTATTTAGTGGTCAAACTTCCTTAACGTGTAACAAGCTAACATGAACACCAGGGGGCGCCCTCACCACACGCTTCATCCACTGGCAGCTGATGCTAAAATACTCGGCTGTATCCAGTGGTTTTCTGTCTATATACCGTACATGGTATATACAGCTCTGCTCATACCTTTTTATTTTCATGATGTGGACCATTCTTTATGACTTTCTTTTTTGATGGGAACGAAACACATTTCCTTTTATTTTTAATGTGATTCAATTTAAACTAATAGACATCACAGAATAGCGCAGCCATTAACTCTTTTGCTGCTGGAGCTTTTTTATTTGCCTGAAGATGGCTCAAAACCCAAAACTGTGTTTTCTGAAAGCAGAGACCCTGTAGAATAAATTGGGGAAGGTTGTAAATGTTTATGTCACATGAATAATGCACTGCTGTTTTATTAAGTGTACACGTTCAGTAATAAATACTAGAGGTGCACCGAAATGAAAATTCCGGGGCCAAAACTGAAATCTCAGGATGCACTTGGCCGAAACTCAAATTGACGGTTTTTAAAAAACATATATGTAGTTTTGTAAGTAAATTTATTTGACTTATCAATCATTTATTGTCAGCCATAATATCAGTAACATTTGAAGTGGTGTTAAAAATCCTGCTTGCTGCATTTCTGGTGCCGTATTTGGTTAGTTAGAAAAAGGAAAACTCCAAAAACGCACCTCTCCATTGAAATGCATTAAAAACGCAGCAAGAACGCATCAAAAATGCACCCATGTTGCATTTTTGAAGTATTTTTTTGAGTCGCATGCCCTATGAAAAACACACCATAAGCATGGTAAAATCGCAGCAAAATTTTCAGCAGCCATTATCGGCACTTTTTTTTTTTTTTTATTTCGGCACAACATTGAAAACCTTATTTTAAGCCAATTAATTTTCAATGGCTGAAATTTCAGTGCATCGCTAATGAACACACTCATATTTGTAGTCCACGCAAATGGTATAAACCCAGATTATTTGAAAAAATATAAAAGATGAGGTTTGCCAGATAAATAGAGACCAAATATGTCATCTCTTAAAGCCCAACTAAGATATCCCTTGCAATAGGGCTGTGCCCGCACTGCAAGGGTTAATTGCTCGTTTTGTCTAGGGAAGAAGATGAACATTTTACTTACCTGATCCTTCACTCCCCCAGCAGGTGGCGCTCCCCCACATGCTCCAGAGGTGGACTGGTCCTTCACCATCATCACATCCAGTGCAGAGCTGCGGACCCTGCTTTGGTCTTGGTGACATCAGTATCCTGAACTGCTGGAGCATGGGGGGGAGCGGTGCTGTGGGGACTGGTCTAGCAGCAGGGAGGATTGAGTAAATCCTTTATTGTTCCCCTAAACCTAAATGAGCAATTAAAGCAGGGCTCCACCCAAAAGGGGAAGTTCAGCTTTAAGTACTCCTCTCCCCCTTTTGGCACGTAATTTTTTTTGGGGGGGGAGGAGCGTGGTACCCAGTTTCAACAGGTACCCGCTCCCACTTCCACTCGGGCTTTTGCTCAGGCTATGTGTGACGCATTCCTCATTTTTGCATGTGTGCACGTGAGAAATGGGAGTGCTTTAAAAAAAAAATATATATGTATATGTATGTGTGTGTATATGTATATATGTATGTATATATATATATATATATATGTATGTATGTATGTATGTACATATACATTATTGCTTTTCCAAGAGAGCTGACAAGCCCCCTATATAATAGTATAGTGCAGGTGACAAATTCTCTTTAAGGAGACATCAGAGGTCTGGCTGGGGTTTGACACCTCTGGACCCAAAAGTGATTCTAAAACTAAATTTTTTTTTTTCTTGAAAATAACAAACTGCTCTGTGCAATAGTTTTGCACAGAGCAGCCCTGATCCTCCTCTTTTGGGGGTCCCCCGCTGAGAGAACTGGCTCTGCCAAGTGTCCCCATAGTAAGCCACTTTCTATGGGGGCACTCGAGACGGTTCACTCTTGAGCCTCGCTTTCTGCATCTGTTGACACAGACAGCGGGACGTGGCCCAGCCCCTTCTCCTTTTTTTTTTTTTTTTTTTTATTGGCTGTGATTGACAGCAGCAGGAGACAATGGCTTTCACTACTGTCTCTGAGCCAATGAGGAGAGAGAGAGCCAAGAGAGACTCTGTTCTTGTGCACATTGCTGGATTGGGCTCAGTAACTATAAGGGGGTGGGGACTGCATGCAGAAGGTTTTGTAACTTAAAGTGTAAGTTCACCTTTACAGAAAATCTGTAAGGTGAACTTACTCTGGACCCCCTCCCCTGGTTCCGCTATACCAGTGTCCACCGCTGTCAGATACTGGGATGCCGCTTCACTGGTCCGTGGATTTTAAATCCCTGCTGCTTAATCTCCTATCCGTTCCTCTCAGTGTGTATGGATAGGAAGCATTCTAATTGGGCAGCACCAAGCAATCCAGGAGGATTTCAACTCCTCTGACCAGTGAAGCGGCGTCCCGGTGTCTGCCAGTGGGGGATCGCGGGAATCCGGTACAGTGGGACCAGGGAGGAGTTTCTTTAAAGATGAACTTTCCCTTTAATGCAGAGAATACATGAGAGTAAAAAACCTTCTGGCTTTAGAACCACTTTAATGCTTCTCTCTCCCTTTTTCTCTCTGAAATTCAAATAAGCCAAATTTGTGGGCCAAATACATTTTGGCATTGCCAAAGCTATTGAGGAGGATGGGTTGGATTTGGGGGGGGCGCGCATGTAAGTAATATCTCCTATTTTATAAAGGGGATAGTTGGTGAGTCCAGGGACATTATCAGGGGTAAAGGATAATATTAGGTGGATAGAAGGTGTGCCCGGGGACATTATTAGGGTTAAGAGATATTATGTGGATAGAAGGTGTGCCCGGGGACATTAGGGGTCAGAGATAATCTTAGGTGGATAGAAGGTGTGCCCGGGGACATTATCGGGGGTAAGGGATAATATTAGGTGGATAGAAGGCCTGCCCGGGGACATTATTAGGAGTAACGGATAATATTAGGTGGATAGAAGGCGTGCCCGGGGACATTATTAGGGGTAAGGGATAATATTAGGTGGATAGAAGGTGTGCCCGGGGACATTATCGGGGGTAAGGAATAATATTAGGTGGATAGAAGGTGTGCCCGGGGACATTATTAGGAGTAACGGATAATATTAGGTGGATAGAAGGTGTGCCCGGGGACATTATTAGGGGTAAGGGATAATATTAGGTGGATAGAAGGTGTGCCCGGGGACATTATTAGGGGTAAGGGATAATATTAGGTTGATAGAAGGTGTGCCGGGGACATTATCGGGGGTAAGGGATATTATTAGGTGAATAGAAGGTGTGCCCGGGGACATTATTAGGGGTAACGGATAATATTAGGTGGATAGAAGGTGTGCCCAGGGACATAATTAGGGCTAATGGATAATATTAGGTGGATAGAAGGTGTGCCCGGGGACATTATTAGGGGTAAGGGATAATATTAGGTGGATAGAAGGTGTGCCCGGAGACATTGGGGGTAAGGGATAATATTAGGTGGATAGAAGGCGTGCCCGGGGACATTATTAGGGGTAAGGGATAATATTAGGTGGATAGAAGGCGTGCCCGGGGACATTATCGGGGGTAAGGGATAATATTAGGTGGATAGAAGGTGTGCCCAGGGACATTATTAGGGCTAATGGATAATATTAGGTGGATAGAAGGTGTGCCCGGGGACATTATTAGGGGTAACGGATAATATTAGGTGGATAGAAGGTGTGCCCAGGGACATAATTAGGGCTAATGGATAATATTAGGTGGATAGAAGGTGTGCCCGGGGACATTATTAGGTGTAACGGATAATATTAGGTGGATAGAAGGCCTGCCCGGAGACATTGGGGGTAAGGGATAATATTAGGTGGATAGAAGGCGTGCCCGGGGACATTATTAGGGGTAACGGATAATATTAGGTGGATAGAAGGTGTGCCCAGGGACATAATTAGGGCTAATGGATAATATTAGGTGGATAGAAGGTGTGCCCGGGGACATTATTAGGGGTAACGGATAATATTAGGTGGATAGAAGGTGTGCCCAGGGACATAATTAGGGCTAATGGATAATATTAGGTGGATAGAAGGTGTGCCCGGGGACATTATTAGGTGTAACGGATAATATTAGGTGGATAGAAGGCCTGCCCGGAGACATTGGGGGTAAGGGATAATATTAGGTGGATAGAAGGCGTGCCCGGGGACATTATCGGGAGTAAGGGATAATATTAGGTGGATAGAAGGCCTGCCCGGAGACATTGGGGGTAAGGAATAATATTAGGTGGATAGAAGGTGTGCCCTGGGACATTATCAGGGGTAAGAGATAATATAAGGGGGTAGGAGGTCATTAGGTCAGGGGGGTACCGAGGAAAGGGAGGGTGTGGAAGGAATAACTCTAGGGAGGACATTGTCAGTGGTATAAGGTAATATAAATGTGATAGGAGGTGAGTGCAGGGTCCTGGAATTCTATCTAGTTCAGGGATAATGTAAAGGAGAATAGGAGTTAAGTCCAGGTAGGGGATTTATAAGTCCACAATTTCTTTCTCTCTCCTCCCATACACTGTCTGTTTTTTTGTTTTTCTTTTCCTCCCCCTCCCACCACCCTTCTCAGATGGATCGCCCTAGAGGGTTATTATAGAAATAGTCTATGTTCTGTGTGGCAGTCAGCGGGTGTTACTGAATGCTGTTAATCGGCAGTGTATTAGACGCCTCTGTGATGTGTAGACTTGAAGATCCTGACATTTAAGTGTTTAATTTCAGTAGCGAAATCCTGATCAAACATCTCCGCTATCTTTAAATGTCAGTGTATGAAATGTCCGCACAGTGCTGTATGAGGGGGAGACTAATCCCTGGGTGGCCTCTGATCCCCCTAAATACCATTTCTATGCTGCATCATCGCCAGCTGCTGACTGAGAACCCTCCGCCCGCTGCTTTATCATCTACTGCTGACCAAGACCCTTCTGCTGGTGGTTTCACCGATTACTGACTGATCTATCAACCACTTCACCACTTACTGAGGACTGAAACTTCTCAGCCTGCTGCTTCACCATCTAATGCTGACCGTGACCCTCCTGTCCACGGCATCGCCATCTCCTGCTGACCGAGACCACCTCCACCCACCACTTCACCATCTACTGCTAACCAAGACACTCCCGCCTACCTCTTCACCATCTACTGCTGACAGGGACCTTCCTGCCCACCACTTCACCATCTACTGCTAACCAAGACACTCCCGCCTACCTCTTCACCATCTACTGCTGACAGGGACCTTCCTGCCCACCACTACACCATCTACTGCTGACCGAGACCCTCCCACCTACCACTTCACCATCTACTGCTGATTGAGACCACCTCCACCCACCGCTTCACCATCTAGTGCTGACCGAGACCCTCCTGCCCACCGCTTTACCATCTACTGCTGAAAGGGACCTTCCCATACAGTTTCACCATCTACTGCTGACAGAGACCCTTCTGCTGGTGGTTTCACCAACTACTGCTGACTGAGACCCATCTTCCAACGACTTCACCACATATTGAGGACCAAGACTCCTCAGCCTGCCGCTTTACCATCTTCGCCTGCTGCTGCATTATCTGTTGACTGAGACCCCTCCGCACTCCATTATCTACTGGTGACCTCTGCTCACCCTTTACCATCTGCTGAGAAAAGTGACTGCTCTGCCCTCTGTTTCACAATCTAATGAGGACCAAGTCTAACTTCTGGCTGGCCTCTGTTCCCCCTAAATACTTCTACATTGCATCATTGTTTGCTCCCGAATGAAACCCAGCTGCCCACTGCTTCACCATGTACTCCCTACTGAAGCCCCCTCTGCCCATTGCTTCACTACAGTGGACAAAAACCCCTTTGCTCATTGTTTTACCAGCTATTGCTGGCTGAGACCCAGTGTCCTCTGCTTCTCAATATATTGAGGATTGAGACCCCTCAGGTTTCCACTTTAGTTTTGACTGAGGACTAAGGCCCACCTCACGCCACTTCATTATCCACTGCTGATTGAGACCCCACCTCTTTTTCATTGTTTACTTGTAAACCAGAACCCTCCACCTGTCGCTTCACCATCTGAGAACTGAAACTCCTCTGCCCACCGCTTCACCATCTGAAGACTGAGATCCTTTTGCCCACCACGTCGCCATCTGAGGACTGGGACCCTTCTGCCTACCACTTCGCCATCTGAGGACTGGGACCCTTCTGCCCACCACTTCGCCATCTGAGGACTGGGACCCTTCTGCCCACCACTTCGCCATCTGAGGACTGGGGCCCTTCTGCCCACCACTTCGCCATCTGAGGACTGGGACCCTTCTGCCCACCACTTCGCCAACTGAGGACTGGGACCCTTCTGCCCACCACTTCGCCATCTGAGGACTGGGACCCTTCTGCCCACCACTTTGCCATCTGAGGACTGGGACCCTTCTGCCCACCACTTCGCCATCTGAGGACTGGGACCCTTCTGCCCACCACTTCGCCATCTGAGGACTGGGACCCTTCTGCCCACCACTTTGCCATCTGAGGACTGGGACCCTTCTGCCCACCACTTTGCCATCTGAGGACTGGGACCCTTCTGCCCACCACTTTGCCATCTGAGGACTGGGACCCTTCTGCCCACCACTTCGCCATCTGAGGACTGGGACCCTTCTGCCCACCACTTCGCCATCTGAGGACTGGGACCCTTCTGCCCACCACTTTGCCATCTGAGGACTGGGACCCTTCTGCCCACCACTTTGCCATCTGAGGACTGGGACCCTTCTGCCCACCACTTTGCCATCTGAGGACTGGGACCCTTCTGCCCACCACTTTGCCATCTGAGGACTGGGACCCTTCTGCCCACCACTTTGCCATCTGAGGACTGGGACCCTTCTGCCCACCACTTTGCCATCTGAGGACTGGGACCCTTCTGCCCACCATTTCGCTATCTGAGGACTGGGACCCTTCTGCCCACCACTTCGCTATCCAAGGACTGAGACCCCTCAGCCCGCTGTTTCACCATCTACTTAGGTCTAAGACCCCTCTGACTGCTGCCTCACTATCTACTGAGGACAGAGACCCTCCACCTGGTGCTTTACCATTAACTGCTGACTAAGGCCCATTTGCCTGCTGCTTAACTAAATACTGTTGACTAGGACCTTTCTGCCCACTGCGTTACAATATACTAAGAACCGAGACCCATTCCTCACTGTAACACCTTCACCGCTGTGTTCAACATACTGTATGTATTTCAGTATAGAGCACCAATATACCATATCTGTGTACACATTGATATCTCTCTGTAGATGCAGGTAGGTATACACTGACATCACACACAAGTGTCACACACATACAAGAGCATTCAGTCCAGTATCATTCGCTCTGATCGGTGCAGCAATGTTCTTTCTTCCTGTGTCGATGTTACTCTCCAAGTCTAGTGACTCTGGCATCTCCCCCTCATATTTCTCCCAGGCAGACAAGATTGATCCTGACATGGATTCCTGATTGATCATTCATCGGAATAATTCTCTCCTGTAGCATTGCTGGGAAGCGGCTGTTCCTGTCGGTCTGGATGTGGCGGTTTCACTGAGCCGATAACAGCATACAAAGCCTGTGCCCCTGGGCTATTCCCATCCTCTGTTCAACCGCTAACATGGCACATAGGGGCACTACCCCTTTCTGGCCGCCATGATGGCAATCTACCAGATACTATTAACCTCTTGCAGTGACTATATGAGGATTTACATTTTTGATATTCAGCCCCCAGATGTGCGGGTCGACTGTGGCGGGGCCCTGTCAACTCAGGGGGCCTGATAATTCTATGCAGTTAAGTAACACTTTCAGATCTTGTTCCTTCCCAAACCTGTGACTGGACAGTGAAAGGAGAAGCAGAAGACTGATGAGCCCATCTCTTTGACAGTCTGCTCTTTTCTTCTATCAGCAAATCTTTGTTAGCGTGAACTAACTGGTTCCTTATACTGCTGCTTCCTCTCCCAACCTGAGCTCTGCTGTACAAGGACTACAAGTAGCTGATTACCATTACTGTCCCTGTTACATTATATAAACTTGGAACATTGTGGTGGGTCCCAAGATGGGCAGGTTTTTCCCAGCCGTTCTTCATTTAAGAGCCTGGCATACAAGGGCTCCCAGAATGATCGAGGCGGCAAGCGTACAGTATACAATAATACAGGTTCTCTTTACACTACACATAGCACAATCTTTTTCACAGTCCAGTTTTCTTTCATTTTTCATATGCTGCGGCCTCACAAAACATCAAAGAATCTGGTGAACTATGTGGTGTACTGTTGGGGTTACTGATATTTCAGTGCTTAGTGATGGCAGAAGGTGTTTTAATGGAGAGCCACGGTTCTCTCCGTCCTCCCATCTGCTGCAGAGAATTGTAACTACTTGTGGCATTTTTATTGGCGTTATCTGATGATTAGCGATTATTGAGAAGCAGAATGCGATTACAGCTGAGGACCTGTCATTGGTGATGCTCAGCCTTCCTTTTCATTAGACTTCTCTATGGAAAGGTCGCTGTCTCCTTCCCTGCCGGACTGTCCGTGTTCAGTTTTCATGGGTGTAAGAATATTTGTGTTTCTAGTAGAGCCGCATATCTCGATCTGTTATTAAACTAACATAGATTTACATTTTAGCCCCATGTGTGCCCTTCCTCATCCCCGGCATGGCAGAGCTGAGCCAAGTGTCTGCCCCTCCTTATCTTCAGCATGGCAGAGCTGAGCCACGTGTATGTGCTGCTCCTCGGCATGGCAGAGCTGAGCCACGTGTGTGCGCTTTTTCTCAGCATGGCAGAGCTGAGCCACGCATGTGCGCTGCTCCTCAACATGGCAGAGCTGAGCCACGTGTGCGCTGCTCAGCATGGCAGAGCTGAGCCACGTGTGCGCTGCTCAGCATGGCAGAGCTGAGCCACGTGTGTGCGCTGCTCAGCATGGCAGAGCTGAGCCACGTGTGTGCGCTGCTCCTCAGCATGGCAGAGCTGAGCCACGTGTATGGGCTGCTCCTCAGCATGGCAGAACTGAGCCACGTGTATGTGCTGCTCCTCAGCATGGCAGAGCTGAGCCTCGTGTATGTGCTGCTCCTCAGCATGGCAGAGCTGAGCCACGTGTATGTGCTGCTCCTCAGCATGGCAGAGCTGAGCCACGTGTATGTGCTGCTCCTCAGCATGGCAGAGCTGAGCCACGTGTGTGCGCTGCTCCTCAGCATGGCAGAGCTGAGCCACGTGTATGTGCTGCTCCTCAGCATGGCAGAGCTGAGCCACGTGTATGTGCTGCTCCTCAGCATGGCAGAGCTGAGCCACGTGTATGTGCTGCTCCTCAGCATGGCAGAGCTGAGCCACGTGTATGTGCTGCTCTTCAGCATGGCAGAGCTGAGCCACGTGTATGTGCTGCTCCTCAGCATGGCAGAGCTGAGCCACGTGTATGTGCTGCTCTTCAGCATGGCAGAGCTGAGCCACGTGTATGTGCTGCTCCTCAGCATGGCAGAGCTGAGCCACGTGTGTGTGCTCATCCTCAGCATGGCAGAGCTGAGCCACATGTGTGTGCTCATCCTCGGCATGGGAGAGGTTAGCCACATGTGTGTGCTCATCCTTGGCATGGGAGAGGTTAGCCAAGTGTGAGCTTATCCTCAGCATAGCAGAGATGAGTCAAGCGTGTCCCCTCTCCTCATCCTTGGCATAGCAGTGCTGAGCCAAGTGTGTGCCCCTCTTCATCCTCCAACATGGCAGAGCTAAGCCAAGTGTGTGCCCCTCCTCTTCCTTAGCATGGCAGAGATGAGCTAAGCATTGGTGCTCTCCTCATACTCAACATGGCAGACCTGATCCATGCATATGCCTCTCCTCATCCTCAGAGCAGAGCTGAACCAAGTGTGCGCTCATCTCAGCATGCCAAAGCTGAGCCAAGTTTGCACCCCTCATCCGCAGCATGGCAGAGCGTAGCCACATTTGCACCCTTCTCATCTCCAGCATGGCACAGCTGAGCCAAGTGTGCACCCCTCCTCTTCTCTTCTTTCTCACCATGGCAAAACTGAACCAAGTTTGTATGCATGGGGGGGGCAAAATACATAGTATGTGAGGGTGTCGCCCATTCTCTGCCAGTTCTGGAGAAGATGACTGTATCCTTCCAATAAAACAATATTATGATTTTTCAGAGCACTCCTTTAAACTGGTAACATTGGAGCCCATCTCCCTCTTTCACTGGGGGGGTTCCAGGTTTCGCTCTTCTCTGCCTTGTAATAATGAGTAAGAAATACAGTTCTCTTTGAAGTTTTCTTTAATCTATGCTTGTGTTCATGGTGAGCGCCCCCTACAGGAGTAATCTCTGGACAGATTTACGGTGGAGTCGGATCTCTTGCACAAGTGTGGCAGAGGATCAGCAGCCAAAATAGTTTTATTTTGGTTGCAATGAGAAGAGAATAAAACTTCTATTAGGTTTGTATTGCATATGTTAGGAAGATATCCCTTTACTTCCTGTTGCAGTGACCTCACCGGAAGTGGGGTGAAATCTCTCCAGCGGGGACACAGCATTATAACCTGACAGGGCCCAACAGGTGTCTGAGGGGTAACTGGTAAGCTGTTCTGATTTTCTCCTGGTTGGGAAAGGGTTAGCTTTCGTACAATCTATGCAACGTCTATATTTAGCCCCTCAAACACTCGTTTTGTGAAATAAATAGGAGCAGGGCAGAAATTAGCGGCTAATTAAAGGCTTGTCAGGCACAGATCATTACGCAGGCAGCCAGCTGGCAGAGGGCGCTGGCCGGACGATCAGCCATCATTTGTCGTGATGGCGCTGGGCGGACGGAGCTATTGGGAATCAATACTGTAACACAATTACTCTGCAGCTTGCAAAAGCCAGTATTGCTTTTCCAATAGGTCTCACCAGGGTCGGATAGACGAGCGGCAGATTCCGGGCGCAAATATATGTCCATTCCTCGCTGCCAAATGCTAATACTGATGGTGTTCTTGGGGGAAGGGATCCCTTTGATACCACCGGTGTTCCTGGGAGGAGTGGAGCAGGGCCAGCTACTAACTGAGGTGTTCCATAGGAGGGAAGAGAGCCAATTCCACTAATACCAGTGGTGTTCCTGGGGGGGAGTACATTGAATACCACCGTTGTTCTTTGGGGAGAGGAGTCTGATCCCTCTAATACCATCAATGTTCCTGGCGGAGTGACGCAGATCCCTCTATTGCCACTGATGTTCTGAAGGGAGGGAAGTAGGTGCCTCTAATACCAACTGTCTTTTTGAGAAGAGAGGAGCTGGTCCATCCAGTACCACCAGTGTTCCTGGGGAAAGAGGAGCGGGTACCACCAGTGTTCTTAGGGAGAGGGGAGTGGGTTGCTTCGATACCACCAGTGTTCTTAGGGAGAGGGGAGTGGGTTGCTTCGATACCACCAGTGTTCTTGGGGAGAGAAGAGTGGGTCTCTCTAATACCACCAGTGACTTGAGGGGGAAAAGCGGATCCTTTTTAATGTCGCTGGTTTTCCTTAGAAGAGGAAAGTAGGTCCCCCTGATACCACTGGTGTTCTTGAGGAGAGAGGAGCAGATCCCTCTAATACCACTGGTATTCCTTGGGGGCAGGGAGAGAGTCTCTCGAATACTACTACTAATGTTCCTAGGGGGAGGGGAGTAGGTCCCTCCAATACCACTAGTATTCCTTTGGGAAGGGGAGCGGGTCCCTCTAATACCACCGGTATTTTTTGGGGTCAGGGAGAGGGACCCTCGTACACTACTTCCAGTGTTCCTAGGTGGAGGGGAGTGGGTCCCTCAAATACCTCCAGTATTCCTTGGGGTAGGGGAGCGGGTCCCTTGTACACTACTACCAGTGTTCCTAGGGCATGGGGAAAGGGTCCCTTTTTAATACCACCGGTGTTTCTTGTGGGAGGGGAGGGGAGGGGAGTGGAGTGGGTCCCTCTAAGACCACCGGTGTTTCTTGTGGGAGGGGAGTGGAGTAGGTTCCTCTAAGACCACCAGTGTTTCTTGGGGAAAGGGGGTATTCCTTGGTATTCCTTGGGGGGGGCAGAGAGAGGGTTCCTCATACACTACTACCAGTGTTCCCAGGGGGGAGGGGAGCGGGTCACACTAATAACCGAGGAGTTTTATAGGAGGGAAGAGAGAAGGGCCCACTTATACCACCAGTGCTCCTGGGGGGGAGGGAAGCAGATTCCTCCAATACCACCAATGTGTCTGTGCCATGCATCAGCCACACATTATAGAAATAAAACCAAGGCTACCATAGGTGATAATACAAGTTGCTTAGCTGCCATGCTGATCTTCTGGCTTTTAGTATAAACATGTTCCAGGTCAGTATGTAACATGTGGGTGATTTGGATGGATCTCCCATATGGCGCCATATGAGATCCCCCTACCCTACCCAACCCCTGTAATATAACACAATGTGGCATTTGATGCTTCCTTCAGCATTTTCTCACCAGGGAAGGTAACAGATGACGCTGGAGTGAGGGGGAATATCTATAAATACATTTTCCGTGAAGGATTTACAGTGAGTTGTGCTGAATAGAACTGAAGAAATTGCCTGGAGCAGATTATAGATAGATATTGTCAGAAGTGCCTTCTTTTATTTAAAAAAAAAAAAAAAACTGGAATATTGTGCCATCTGGATGTAGGGGGGTCATTACAGGCACTGGCGTTTTTCTGTGCACAACTCCTGCGTTGAGGCCGTTGTACCTCGGCCGTGCGGTAACCCTTTCCCTGCCAGAACTTTTGTTTCTCCCTGGCTGAGACGATCGTGTAAATCCGCATGTCCTGCGATCACCGTCAATTTCCTGAAATTGAACTAATTGGTTTAGAGGTTGTGTGTTCTAGTCAGGTGACTGATACTATTATGGTGAGCCGGACCCTGGGGCCAATATCCTGCCAGTTTCTCCTAAGTGGACGTGACATGGCTCTGCTGCTCCCCTGGCTGCCAGCCACCATTGCCCTTTAACGATCGACAGACCGCGGTGACGCGAGCCGTTCTCAGAGCTCCCTCGTCTTTGTCCTACGGCTGTTCGGACTGACACCGTGACCTGAGTCCTGCAATGGCTCACATATGAGTCATGTGACCACTTACCTCTCTGTGGCTCTGCCTTGTGTCTCCTCGCTTGGAATTTGTTCTCTAGGATCTCCGAAGCTCACAGGGGAACTCCGCATTGTGTGTAATAATGCTGCAATACGTCTGTGATGGATGCAATACACGTGTAAGTATGTAAGCCAGTGTCTGTCAACTTATGAGCTATGGAGGCCTCAACTGCGGCCCCTGACATCACCAGAAATGAATGTTACAATCACATTAAAAGATAACTAAGCCCTCGAACAAAGTATTCTTTTATAGGCTTTTTCCACTTTCATTTTTACCTGACGATCCTTCCAGTAACACACTTCCTGTTCTAGGGTGACAACACACACTATATTGTATCTGTGGAGGATCAGTGTTCGTTCCCTATGACAGGGCAATAGAATGCATTGCCTTATCCTCATCTATAACACAGGGGCGGTGTTTTGTTGTTTTGAAGTATTTTTGTTTTTTTATATGGAGAAGAGAGTATTTCCGTTCATGAATTCATTGTTCAGTTTTTTTAATTTACTTATCAGTAAAACTGTAAGATAAAGCTGATACACTGTGCTGTGGCTAAACCGCAGCAGGTCAGTGTAATGCCACCCTAAATCTGGTCCTGGTAGTAGGTATGTACTGGCCCTTTAAAACACTTGAGATGACAGACCAACATTTGGGCTGGGTACATGTGGGTGTTGCAACTGGGCATTTGGCGCAGCTGAAGTGCCTGGTGGAAGGTTGATTGTCCGTGTATATCACCTGACCACACTGGCCTGCTGCCTCTGGGCACTTCACCTGACCACACTGGCCTGCTGTCTTTGGGCACTTCACCTGACCACACTGGTCTGCTGCCTTTGGGCACTTCATCTGACCACACTGGCCTGCTGCCTTTGGGCATTTCACCTGACCATGCTGGCCTGCTGCCTTTTGTTCATGTCACCTGACCACGCTGGCCTGCTGCCTTTGTTCATGTCACCTGACCACGCGGGCCTGCTGCCTTTGGGCACTTTACCTGACCGCAATGGCCTGCTGCCTATGGGCCCGCCATCTGACCGCTCTGGCCTACAACCTCTGGGCACTTCATCTGACCACTCTGGCCTTCTGCCTCTGTTCATGTTACCTGGCTGCACTAATTGGCTGCCTCTGGTCACATCACCTGACTGCAATGGCCTGCTGCCTCTGGGCACTTCACCTGACCACACTGGCCTGCTGCCTCTGGGCACTTCACCTGACCACACTGGCCTGCTGCCTCTGGGCACGTCCCCTGACCACACTGGCCTGCTGCCTCTGGGCACGTCCCCTGACCACACTGGCCTGCTGCCTTTGGGTACTTCACCTGACCACACTGGCCTGCTGCCTCTGGGCACTTCACCTGACCACACTGGCCTGCTGCCTCTGGGCACTTCACCTGACCACGCTGGCCTGCTGCCTTTGTTCATGTCACCTGACCACGTGGGCCTGCTGCCTTTGGGCACTTTACCTGACCGCAATGGCCTGCTGCCTCTGGGCCCGCCATCTGACTGCTCTGGCCTACAACCTCTGGGCACTTCATCTGACCACTCTGGCCTTCTGCCTCTGTTCATGTTACCTGGCTGCACTAATTGGCTGCCTCTGGTCACATTACCTGACTGCAATGGCCTGCTGCCTCTGGGCACTTTATCTGACCTCACTGGCCTGCCGCCTCTGGGCTCGTCATTTGATCGCGCTGGCCTGCCACTTCTGGGGGGCCAATCACCTGACCACACTGACCTGCTGCCTCTGGGCCCATCACCTGACCACACTGACCTGCTGCCTCTGGACCCATCACCTGACCACACTGACCTGCTGCCTCTGGACCCATCACCTGACCACACTGACCTGCTGCCTCTGGACCCATCACCTGACCACACTGACCTGCTGCCTCTGGACCCATCACCTGACCACACTGACCTGCTGCCTCTAGGCCCATCACCTGACCACACTGACCTGCTGCCTCTAGGCCCATCACCTGACCACACTGACCTGCTGCCTCTGGGCCCATCACCTGACCACACTGACCTGCTGACTGTTCTATACATTTGTACATATAGAATGTGTAGTATGTTTCTGTGTGTCACTTCCCAGCAGGTGTGACCACATCCTTATGTATGACAGTCCTGTTTCTCGCCTTGATGATGGAGTCCTGGCCGCATCAGAGGAGGGCTATTTGGTGCCTCTGTCCTCCCACTGACGAGTAATGTGAATGCAGACACAATATAGCGGAGATCAATATCGTCCGCGGCTCTGGGTGGAAGTGGCCGGTGCGCTCATTAGCTGCCTGTAGGATCCGGCCTCTGGAAGCCGCTGGCAGTGCTCTGTAAATTGCTCTCTCTGGGATGGGGGCACGTAGTGCAGAAGGGGGGAGGGGAGGGTCTCCGTCTGCAGATTATTGAACATGATAAATGCCAGCTGCTTCCTTTTCACTTGCCTTCTGTAATTGGCTTTTATTTAAAATGTCTTCATAATTGCTAAACGTTTTATTTTCCTGCAGCAAGACATGTGTGGAGACGAGATTGGTGGCAATTGTGTAAAGTAGATGTTGTTTTCTTGAGTGAATTGGACGCGGCGGAGATCTGGTTCTTCCTGGAAAAGATTTGGTGTGAATTATGTACGGGTTGGGTGGGGGGGGGGGGTGTAGTGACAGATTGTCTTCATACAGGGCATCCTCCCTATAATTACTCCCCGTGTGCTCAGATCGGGACCCTCGCTCTCATTTCCCAGAATTCTAATTTCTTAAGATGTTAATTGGTGATACGGCAACAAGAATGGCTGGCAGAATCCGTCTCTTACGTCCTCCGCGGCAAACCGTCAGGAAGACCATGGCCGGTCTCCTGTACTTTAGTGTAAGGAAAATCCCTTTTGATATGAAATCTGTAGATGGAGTCTCCGCTCCTAGAATCTGGTGTCCAGACAGTGGACATTATGGTCGTTCTTAGGGCCAGTTCAGACTTCTGCATCTCAGTAATGTGTGGCAAAGCACATTACATGCATCTCAGTGCAATTCATTTTCAAAGTCACTGCAGCACACTTAATCTGGCCATAGATGGTTCGAACCGACTGGTTCAGCAAGGACCCACCGAGGTTTGAACTGTGTATGGGCAGACTAATTGCACCCAAGTCGATTTATCTATCGATTGGCTTGGGTACAACTTGCATGTGGGATTTTTACATACGATTATTGCCAATGGCTGTAGCCACTAGCATTAATCTCTGTGTTTTCCCCGGGGTGAGGACACAATGGCAGAAGGGATTCCCCCATCAACAGACTGGTGTTGGGGAAATCGAGGTGGATAGAAATCGATGATTTTTTTTAAAACAAATAAAAAAAAATTGGATTTTTTTGGATTGAAATCAGATTTTTTTTTTCTTTAAATCCTGATTTATTTTTTTTAATCAAATTTACTTAGATTTTTACTCCAAAAGCATTTTTTATCAATCTAAAGATAGGTTTCTATTTAAGATACATTAATCATTTAATTTATTCAGCCTGAAATAGAGCTTAGTTATGTAGCATGAGGCTGTATATTCTGCACTATTTACATTTTTGGTAAACTCATTCAATCCAAGCTCTGCAAGCTGAGATAACATGCACTGCATTGATGCATTCACACAATTTCACAGCAACCATGAGATAAAACAAAGTTCAGGAATATTCCTTTATCCCATTGTTTTGCAAATCTATGTACACTACAAACTGTATGATTGTTTGAATAGAAATGCATCTGTACCAGGCTCTAAGTGTGAGTAGGAAGGGCAAGCAGTAAAAATGAAATGAAAGATTCTAACTACCAGCAAGAATGAGTTCTTATATTTAAAGAGCACACATTTCAGATCCATCATGGCAGCGCCTGTTAGCGGGCACCCACTCACCTGCTGCCACCACGTCCCTCACCTTGTTGTGTCACTGCCATATCACCAGCCTTCCCATTAAAGTCAATGGGACTGTTGGTGAATCAACAGCGGGTCACAGGAGGAGGAGCTGCTGTGGGACAGAAATGACAGTTGCCCTTTTAAATATTATAATTAAAATCAAGTTTGTACAGGCTCCTCCTGTACTGAAATTCCTTGATTTCACTGCACACTGTGAGCTTCTCACAATGTGCATAAAAAGCTGCAGCCATCCAGTTAGAGTCCGCCTCGTTTCATGGCTGGAGGACGTCCAGCATCGTGTAGGTCAGAGGTTGGCAACCTTAAAAAGGTGGAGATCTTCCTTCACAACACAGGAGAAGTCAAAGATCATCGGGCACAGTGTCGCCTCTTCACACCTGATTTAAACTTTGGAGTACTACCATTTTGCAATCGCATGCATTGTACAGCAATCGTGTGTTTACATCAGGTGGTGAGGAGGCAACATATCGCTTCTTCACCACCCGTCAAACACACTCAGATCACTTTTCTGGGCAGCAGCAGAGCCTGCTGCACTTGTGAATGAGCCATTAGTTGCATGTGGGGAGAAGATTTGTGCTGGGAGGGGGGATTTGTACTCCTCTACAGATCTAGGAGAGGGCCCAGTTTGCAGGGATCAGTGAGAAAGCAGAGGATTGTCTCAATGCCAAGGATTGATACCAAACATTTCAATCCTTGTGTATGGTCGTTGTAAAACGTTCTCTTTCCCTAGAGTGAGGTAGTCGGTATTTCTGACCCGTGGAAGCACTAGTAATTGGGAACATAGATTTGGTTCAGTTATTGGAAATCTCATTGTGAGGGAGCATCTTTTCTTCTCTTTTCTATGGAGCAGTGGTCTCCAAACTGTGTGCCGGGGGCCGGATGTGGCCCTTTGCTTGCCTTAATCTGGCCCTTGGGGTACAATTCCACCCACGATGGAGCACCGTTCCCTCTACTGACACCATCAATGGGACACTTTTCTTCTCATTGATATCAACATAAAGCCACTATTCCATTAAAATAAATGAGTTGGCACTGATGTCCGGACATTTTCTACTCCCACTGGCCACAGTCCAGCCCCCCTAAACCGGCCCTTTGCTTAGAAAGTTTGGAGACCCCTGCTTCAGAGGAAATGGAAGAAGACCCTTGCCACACGATGACAGTACAACCTCCTAGAGGATCGTGATATGGCAGGCTTGGGAAAAGGCCAAAGGTCTTACCACCTGTTACTCTTGGTGAAACATGCCCCTACCTATCGGTACTCTTATATTGTGTCGTCAGATCAGCCGGCAGCAATTGGATTGGATGGAAGATCTCGATCCAGATTGCTGTCCCTGTTGCGTGTCTTTCCTATGACCCTAAAAACCTTCACTGCATTTGTTTTATGTTTCAGTCCTTTCTTGGAGCGCTCACTTTGCTGATTGGTTGTGGTGTTCAGTATTTACAGGTTTTTATTTATAACACTTTAAAAGACTTCTCCATTTTGTGTTCGTGTTCCAGGTGGTGTTAATCAAAGGGACATCACAGAACATTGGGCTGATCCTGGTACAGGCCAGAGATGGAGACACTGGACATATCTGTGTGGAGTCGGTCATGCCAAATTCCCCTGCTGCGGGCGTGGACCTGAAGAAAGGCGATCGCATAATTGCAATTGGAGGTATGAGAAGGAGGTTGCTGTCAATTGTCCTCTGAGGGTAGGCCTTAATTTCTGTCTGAGCCCATAGAGAGCAGAGGACAGGCCGAGGTAGGAGATGCCACCATTATTCTGCCGGAGACGTATGAGTGTAGTCATGTTTTGCCTGCCTGGGTACTGGGAGCTGCCCCTACCTGAGGCCTGGCTGGGAATGCCTATTTCCTGGCTGTCTGTCTTTCATATATTCTGGATTGCTGACGGAAAAAAAAAAGGTGCATCAATTAGTCACTATATACATACTGTATGGCCAGAAGTCTGCAGATCACTGACCAACACACCTGTATGACCTTGTTGGATATCTCAAACCATACTAAAACCATAATCCTTGATATGGATTTGGCCTTCCTTTGCGGTTATAACAGCCCCCACTGTTCTGAGAAGGCTTTCCACAAGATTTTGGAGTGTGTTTGTGGGAAATTGTGCCCATTGTGAGGTCCGGTACTGATGGATGAGACCTGATTCACAACCTACATTCCAAGTCATCCCAAAGGTGTTCAGTAGGGTTGAGGTCAGGGCTCTGTACAGACCACTTAAAAGAGAAGTAGGACCAAAGCTCTGTTGGCCATACTTCTCCTGTGGGCACAGGAGTGCATTTCGTTTTGCGCTCATGTGATAAGTATTCAGACAGTAGGCTAAAGTCTGCTATCGGCTGACGCCGATCTGCCGTGATCCCGACTTGAATTTCAGGATCCATCCAGATGCCTGAGTAGCACCTGGCTCAGCCACTCCTGCCTCCTCTATAGCCAGATGCTACAGAGCAGAGAGGCAGTGACTGACAGTCATCATCTCTCTGCTCACTGAAGACCGAGAACTGAGTGATCAGTGGTCTTTGATCACTCAGTTCCCAGTCTAAAGCCTAGTACACACCACAATTTTATTTTTTTTTGTTCAACCTGAAAAATAACTGACCACTCCGGTTGGAGCCGCTGTATTAACAATCTGATGTTAGCACAGCAATCTCCCCTGCTGTGCTTTTGTGTTTTGACAGGGGGACTGCCCCTCCACTAGAACACTCCGGTCAGCTCTCAGCTATTGGCTTTATGGACCTTGCTCTGTGCACTGGTGTGCAGTCATGTTGGAACAGGAAGGGGCCATCCCCAAACTGTTCCCACAAAGTTGGGAGCATGAAATTGTCCAAAATGTCTTGGTATGCTGACACCTTAAGAGTTCCCTTCACTGGAACTAAGGGGCCAGTAAAGGGAACCCCTGAAAAACAACCCCACACCATAATCCCCCTCCACCAAATGATTTGGACCAGTGCACAAAGCAAGGTCCATAAGGACATGGATGAGAGAGTTTGGGGTGGAGGAACTTGACTGGCCTGCACAGAGTCCTGACCTCAGCCCGATAGAACACCTTTGGGATGAATTAGAGCGGAGACTGTGAGCCAGACTTTCTCAGCCATCAGCGCCTGACCTCACAAATGCGACTTTTGGAAGAATAGTCAAACATTCCCATAGACACACTCCTAAACCTGGACAGCCTTCCCAGAAGAGTTGAAACTGTTATAGCGGCAAAGGCTGGGCCAACTAAATATTGAACCCTACGGACTAAGACTGGAATGCCATTAAAGTTCATGTGAGTGTAAAGGCAAGTGTCCCAATACTTTTGGTAATATAGCGGTAGTGCATTTGCGTCCTGATTTGTTTCAATGTTGTACTCCACTCCCCTGAGGATACTCTAGATACCTACACCCCAGAACTGTCCCATTCTAGTTATACACATCCATAGTTATTATTTATAGGGAATGTATAGTGAATTTGTATTTGTTTTATTTCTTATAGTTAGGACAAATATAAAAAATATGTTCTTGCCTTTTACTCACGTAAATGTAAAACATTATATAAAGGTGATGTAGGGTTCCTAGCACCAAGTGGCCCCGAGATACGGGGCCCAAAAGTCGGTTCGGAAAATGTGATTTTCTGCTGCAGAAAAGTGCTTGATATTTTCTGAACCGATATTTGGGGCCCTGTATCTCGGGCCCACTTGGTGCCAAATTTGGGGTTCCTAGCACTAAGTGGCCCCGAGATACGAGGGCCTCAAAGTTGGTCAACTGTGTCCATCTGCAGCAATGTCATTTCGGGACCCTTTGCGTCCAGAGACTCCAAATTTTGACTGCAGCTAGGGGGCATCTAGGAACTCTTAACTACTGAGTTTAAAATCCGGGGGACCTATGGCTGCAAATGGGCACAGTGAGGCTGCAAATGGGCATTGTTGACCCTCTTTTCCACTTACAGTAGCTGCGCATTTCTCACCCTAGGCTTATACTCGAGTCAATAAGTTTTCCCAGTTTTTTAGGGTAAAATTGGGTGCTTTGGCTTATATTCGGGTCGACTTATACCGGAGTATATACGGTATTTCTATTTGGGTCAAATTTGAGTTTCATCCTTTAATTATAATCTAGTGCTGGGTGATATTACTTACTGCTGCATTGTGGCAATGATATACAATCACCACAATTCCAAAAATGTTGGGACGCAGTGTAAAGTCTTCAGAAAAACAGAAGGCAAAGATTTGCAAATCTCATAAACCCATATTTATTCACAATAGAAAATATATCAAATGTTTAAACTGAGGTTATGTACCATATTAAGAATAAAAAATAAGGTCATTTTGAAATTGATAGCAGCAACACGTCTCCAAAAAGTTGGGACAGGGCCATGTTTACCACAGTGTAGCACCCCCCCTTCTTTTAATAACACTCTGTAAACATCTGGAAACTGAGGAGACCGGTTACTGGAGAGTTAGGATTCTAACTGCTCAACAGTCCTGGGTTGTCTTTGTCATTTTTTAGTTTTAAGATGCGCCAAATATTTCCAATTGGTGAAAGGTCTGGGCTGCAGGCAGGCCAGTTAAGCACCCGGATTCTTCTACTAGGAAGCCATGCTGTTGTCATAGATGCAGTATGCATTTCGGCCTTCTCTTAAAAAGACGTAATTTGGATGTAATTTGGATGATCATACTTTTTTTTTTTTTTTTTTTTTTTTTTTTTACACACTTTTGTTTGTTTAAATCTTTCACCCCTGTAAGGAGAGAAAGATGCAATGTATCTTTCTCTCCATTCAGAAGAGAGAGAAAACACATGGGCGGCCTATACATTCGCTGTGATAGCCAATCATAGGCTATCACAGCGATCATGTGACAAGGAACTGGGGTTCCGATCGTTAGTACGAGACCCGGGACTCTCTGTGAGGGCCCGGTCTCTGTGGTACATACATTCACATATATATATATATATATATATATATATATATATATATATAATATATGTGCAGCCTCATGGATAAAGACCCACTTCTGTAAGGCCACATATCTGCATGCTGTCGGTGGGAAGAGGCTGCCATGGTACATTTTCTCCATTTAAACATTTGATATGTTTTCTGTTGTGAAAGAAATATGGGTTTATGAGATTTGCAAATCATTGCATTCTGTTTTTTGTAGATCTTACAGTGTTTCAACTTTTTTGGAATTGCGGTTGTAATTGGCAGTTTCATTAAACCTACTTTAACACGGGGGGGGGGGCGTTAGCGGTAAAGCAGCGCTTTACCGCTGTTATAGCGGAGATTTTGGGCCGCTTTTAACCCCCCCGCTAGCGGCCAAATAAAGGGTTAAAAGCGCTTGCAAAGAGCTTTGGCAGCGGTGCCCATTGATTTTAATGGCGGGGGCAGTGGAAGAGCAGTGTATACACCGCTCCCACACCGCCCGAAAGATGCTTCTTGCAGGACTTTTTCTAATGTCCTGCAAGCGCACCTCTCCAGTGTGAAAGCACTCGGGCTCTCACACTAGGGCTGCAGGGGAGGCGTTTTTCAGGCGCTTTACAGGCGCTATTTTTAGCCCTTTAGCACCTGAAAAATGCCTCCGTGTGAAATGAGTGTTATGGTTATAAGTGCTGTCTAGAATTGTTTTACCAAGCTGCTCCAATCATTTTCCTTATTTTGTCTCGCAGATATTAAGGTTACCTCCTCGGTGCATGCATTCAAGCTCATCAAACAAGCAGGGGACAGAGTGCAACTCTTCTACGAGAGGCCAGCCCGTCAGAACCAAGGTGGAGGCAACCTTCCGGAGAACATGGGAACATTGGAAGAGTCAGCTTTCCCGCAGACCTTTGATGATGATGCAGCAGGTCTCTTGATAGATGCAGAAAACAAAGAATTGGATTCTGAGTTTGAAGACCTGGCGAGTGAAGTGAGACCTCCTGGGGAGAGTAAAGATGACAATTTCCTGTCAGTAAATCAAAGTCCAAAACAGATTGTAGGAAACCTTTCAACAAAATCTCTGGGGTCTATCTCACCTATTCTAAGCCGCAAACCAAATACAGCAAGTAACCAAACGGCGGCAAAGGCTCCAGCAAAATCGGGGAAAGCAAGTCCGCCGGAGAACCAAGAAACTACCCAACTCAACAGAACTTCATCAGGATCTGGCATCAAGCCACCGGTACCCCCGAGACCTCAAGTTAAGCTAACCCTAACTACGTGTGATACTCAGAGTACTGTGGAGCCTGTTGAGCCCTCTATTGATAAAGTGGATAAAGTTCCTCCACCCGCTGTGAATGGTGACAAACCATCTGAAAAGTCTGGGAAACAAACAGAGGTTGGTGAAGAGCTCTCCATTCAGAAACCAAGCTCCCTGAAGCCAGAGGCTGCAAAGGACAGGACCTCCGAAGGTTCTACCAGTACCAGGGAGAGCTTAGAAGACCAGTATGTGTGGGAATCTCCAGAGACCTTGTACAGGAATCGGCAAGGTCGATGGACAAGGGCATCTTGCATTTTTGATATCGAAAACCACCACAGATATTTGAATGTAGCTCTTTGGTGCCGGGACACATTTAAAACTGGCAGCCTGTGTTGCGTCGGGCATGTCAGCATTAAATTAGAAGATATTTCCTTAGAATGCCTTTCCACCTCATCTCTGGAGTACCATACGCGATTCCGGTTAAATGCTCCAGAACCCAAAGCCAATGTCAGCAGAACTGCATTGAGGAGTTTGAGCATGCACAAGGGGTTCAATGAGAAACTGTGCTATGGTGATGTCACTTTGAACTTCAAGTATCTGATGGAAGGCGAGTCTGAGAACTCAAGCCTTCTGCTGGAGAAAGAGAAAGATGCCATTTTTACAGAAGATGTGACCATGCTGCCGAAAGAAGAGTTTCCTCCCCCAATTGTGAAATTTTCTGAATCAAAGCATAATTTCCAAGACACTCAGTTTCAGAATTCCACCTTGTGTGATCACTGTAAGAGGAAGGTGTGGACCAAAGCTGCATCACAGTGCATGAACTGTGGTTATGTCTGCCATAAGAAATGTCAAGAAAAGTGTCTTACTGAAAACCCATTCTGTGTGTCTCTAGAGAAAAGATCCGACATGGAGTCCAAATCTGTGGGAAACAGAACAGCAGGCATTACCAGACATATCATCAACACCAGTTCCCGGCTCTTGAACCTAAGACCGGGACCTAAAACGAGACAGCCAGAACAAGGATGTGATTTGGTTGAGCCTTCTCCAAAGCAAACGCCGAACACTTCAGACAATGAAAGCAGTGACACAGAGACTGGTGGGACAAACAGTCCTTCCAAGCGGTCTAGTGGCAGCTCATCAAAATTAGCTCGCAAAGAGGGAGGATTGGATGACAGTGTTTTTATAGCTGTCAAGGAGATAGGCCGCGATCTCTATCGTGGTTTGCCAACTGATGAAAGGATGCAAAAGTTAGAGTTCATGTTGGATAAACTCCAGAATGAAATTGATCAGGAACTGGAACATAACAATTCTCTTGTTAAAGAAGACCGAGAGTCTACAGAAGCCAGGAGGAAAGCCCTTTTGTCTGCGGCACTGTCCAAGTCTGGTGAGAGACTACAGGCCCTCACGTTGCTCATGATTCATTATCGGGCGGGAATTGAGGACATTGAGTCTCTGGAGAACTCGTCTTTAGCTCAGCCTAGAAAAACAGCAAAATATGAGGAAGACTCTGTGGTGGTGTCTGAAGCTGCTGATAATGAGGAGGATGATGTACCACTGGAGATGAAGGCAACTTTTAGTGACCCTACTGAGGATAACCTGCCAGAAGCCCTTGAGGCAGAGTAGTTAAACTTGGCCAAAAAAATTGCATCTTCTCACTGCTTGTACACTGTAAAACCCGAGAGGAAGAATAGATCTGCACCTTGACCTGCTTTCACTTACACTGAATTGAAGTACTTAAAGAAGGACGTTGACACCACTAGTTATTCGGCGAAGGCTCATCCAGCCTGCTGTCCGGGTTATGCAGGTGCTAGAAGACTGACGGCCCCAAGGCCAACTTTAGGCAAAAGGGAGGATGATGGAAGCCGATTTAGACACTGTTTGTCCAGAGCTGATAAATGTATCCTTTACATTGCAGCTGCCATTTTTTACTATGTCTGCCTGTCTGTCCATGTCTTCAGAAAAATGTATTTTTGGAGAGAATTGGACACTTTCTACAATATATTAACCTTTGCTGGCAGAGGAGGATATATTGGAGGCTGTTGGGACACAAGGAGCTTTGTGTGATGCCATGCTTCCCCATTCTTCACTCACAAACGCCAAAGATAACTTGTTTGTGGAGGAAGCTGAACGGAAACCCCCCTGAGATTGTACAAGGCAAAATATATATATATACACATATATGTTGGCTTATAAAAGGGAAAATATTCAATATTTGATATGTGTTCATCTCCTGGGACATCTCAAACTATTCTGCCCCAGATATGTTACACACTGTGTGATGGCCAGTGACAATTTAATATAAAACTCATTCCATAGAAAGATGCAGAAAGCGGCCTGTTGCCCAGTAGCTATTCGTTATCTAAACCTTTTCTCATGATCACCAATCAGATTCTGTGTCAGAAAAGAGGAGTTTAGATGAGACGGTATGTGTAAAGCAGTCTGCTCTTATTTAGGATGATGTGAGATTTGTTATAGTTCCACTGCCATTGAGTCATTCTGTGTGTATTCCCCTGGCTGGTTAGAGAAGTACCAGCCTGTTCAGTAAAGAGAGCAGTCTATGTAAGACCAAGTGAACCCATAAAAACCAATCCCATTTCATGTGAAGGTAGTCAGATCAGTTAAAAGCTGGTTTATGATTGGCTGCTTTTAGAATAAAGCTTTCCATAGATATTAGAGACTGGCTGAATGGTCAGATATGACGGGATGGTCACCATGTCTCCTTGGCTGGTCTCTCCACATATTTTAAATGATGTGGTCACAAGATTTTAAGCTGCCAATCATTGGTCCACCAAAAGCACTGATTTGGGATTGTCATGCCCTCCACCAATCTACCA
This sequence comes from Lithobates clamitans, assembly GCA_037952925.1. Lineage (NCBI taxonomy): Eukaryota > Metazoa > Chordata > Amphibia > Anura > Ranidae > Lithobates > Lithobates clamitans. The sequence goes on from JBBGZY010000597.1 coordinate 2,459,374, forward strand.
GATGCTACATCATTACCCAATCCACCCTTGAAAGGCAGCATATGGAGAAGCTTATCTAATTATACTTTTTTTATTACCATTTGTGTCCCCATTTAGAAGATTTGATGGGTTACAAAGCAGGAAGTGAGGTGACACAGATTTAATGCATTTAAATTACATTTCTAACCGATTGAGGAAGAGTGAGGAATCTTGGTCGGGAGTATATTGCTGTCACCATAAGTGATTGAGATTTTTCCACACTTCCTGTTCAGATGACACATGTGACAGTAAGAGAAAAGACCTTTCTTTTATGGGGAGGTTATATCCCTTCCTCGTTGTATCTAGAGCCAAACAAAATGTTGTATGGAGTTGAGCTTCAAGGCCTCTTCTGAATTGGTAGGTGCCTGTAATATGGCAATGTTTGATTTGATCAAATGTGAAAGGAATATCGCGCTAAATCTAAATAAATAAGAAGCTGCTCACACTACAATCGACAAAACATTGTGATAGCATATATAAAGTGAAAGTGCAGTGCTATAGAATGCAAAAAATTGTTGAATACAAAATATATCAAAACCGTATGTAACATATAAAATGTAAAGTATAAAAACATTAATGGTTACAAAGTCCATAAAGCAACTAAAAAAAGTCCAAAGGAAAGAGATGAGGATCCTGGTGCAATCACAGTGATCGAAAGTAGCAGTACCACCATCCGTGCATCAATCACCAATATGTGACAATCCACCACCGAAGGGGATAATGTGCTTACCGGAGCATGTGGACTCAGATACCTGGAGCACCGAGTCAGTAACGCTCGAGTGGAAGCAGAGTATGATGTCCTAGCCTCACGACAGGACCACCGTTCACAATGTTGTATCATGCATTGCGTTGGACTATATAAACAAAGAAAGCCACCACAAAGTGTAAAACTGTAACTGTAGATTTTTTTAAAAAGATAGAACACTTTCATCATATCAAAGATAAAAACGTCTTTTTCCAAGCTCCAGTAAGACATAATCTATGGATTGGAATGGCTTGACTAGCGTGAAAATTTGACGCGTTTTATCCTCAAAGACATTCCCAGATGATCGGGAGACCCTTAGCTCTGCCTTCTGAACATCATACTCTAGTTACACTCAAGCGGTGCTACGGTATCCGAGGCTGCATGCTCCGGTAAGCTCATTATCCCCTTCAGTGGTGGATTGTCACATACTGGTGATTGATGTATGGAAGGTGGTACTGCTACTTTCGATCACTGTGATTGCATTGGGATCCTTATGTTTTTTCTTTGGACTTTTTTAGTTGCTTTATGAACGTTGTAACCATGCATGTTTTTATACTTGCCACTTTTTGCACGTTACACTTTGTTACATACTGTTTTGATGCATTTTGTATTCAAGAATGTTTAGTTTGGCATTTGTGGTATTCGTTTGTTGGTGTCAGATATTTCCGGTTCTTTATTCCTGCTGTGTGAGAGATCCTTATCAGGCAGGTCTTCAGAAGATGGAGGTTTATGAAGAGAGCGGAGTCTTCTGTTCCTTAGCTTGCCTTTTTTGTTTCTTTGTACTGCGCAGCTTTATAGGCAGAGAACTCTATTCAGCTGGGCAGATGCTAGACAGAAGTGCATTAAGCCTTCAGTACAGTGGTGGCCTTCCACAGGGAACATGTAAATAGGACAGGAAAATAAGCCTACCACAGATCCTTGCATTACTAGTATGACAGGTGCACTTTACTGCCATTAATCTCACATTAAAGATCCCTCTAAACTAAACTCTAACAAAAACAACACTTTGAAATTTTTATGTTAAAAAATTAAATATTCAGCGCTCCCCCACCCTACCACTCCCTCCTCAGTGTGTCAGAGATGTTCAATGTGCGACAGGACCATTATTCTGGATTTATGGTCCAGGACATCAGCTAATTTTGAATATTATCACTTCTGTCAACTTCAGAATATTAGCCTTTTTTATAGGTTTTATTTGGACATCCAAACAGCTGCATCATTACAAACTATAGGTTTTTGTTTAGACCAGAACTCTGCTGTAACGGGGGCAGAAATTGCACCTCGTTTAGGTTATAACGCACAAGTAATAATGTGATGTGGGTGGTGCTATGAGAAAAAGTAGCCAGTCGAGAATCCCCTTTAATAGCTCTCTTTTACTGTACTGCACATGTCCTCTTCACGTGAACTGGAAAAGTCTGGAGTGACCAGAGTGGGATCATTCAAGGGAACCAGTCACAGAATACAGGAGCTTGTCTTACAATCGCAGCCCTGGAGCCTGAACCTTTAAAAAGCAATCTGCACAGTCCACTCCCATTTTTACAGGTTCCCTTTAAAGCTCTTCAAGCATGTCCCACAGAAGTGAGAACTTCTATTGAAGCTCCACCTAACCTCTTACATGTAAATGTAATTCTTATCTTGCACTATGTGGCCAAAAGTTTGTGGACCATTAGACCTATATAAGTTTGTTGGAAATCCAATTCCATACCCATGGTCATTAATATGGAGCAGCCACCCCTTGTGGCTTTAAATGCTTCCATCTTTCTGGGAAGATTTTCCACAAGATTTTGAAATGTGTCTTGGTGCCCATTTGTGACCTCAGGTAATGATGTTGGATTAGAAGACCTGGCTCACAATCCATGTTCCAATTCATCACAGAGGTGTTTAGTAGGGTTGAGGTCAGGGCTCTGTGCAGGACATTCAAGTTCCTTCAAACCAAACTGGACAAACCATGTCTTTATGTAGCTAGCTTTGTGCACAGGAACCCAGTCTTGCTGGAACAGTAAAGGGCCTTCACCAATCTACTACCACAAGGTTGAAAGTACATAATTATCTAAAAAAGCTTTTTGTATGTCGTAACATTTTCCCTTCACTGGAGACATCTGAACTCCTAATTTGAGGGTGAAGGGGTGTCTTCATTCTTTTAGCCATATAGGTAGGAGTGATGGTTAGGTGTCCACAAACTTTTGGCCATATATTGTATTTTCGACCCACCAAATCCTTAGCTGTAAAAGTATTTCTTATCCTATATAACCCCAAACTCCTTGACAAACTTCACGGGGGTAGCACAAATTTTGTTTTTTCTTTTCATAGATTTTTTTACATTTCTTATCAAGGTTCCCATTTCAGGGTGAGTAGCCCACTGTGTGCTCCGACTCCTCTCTTTACTTCCTCATGAAAGATGGTACTATTGTGGTGTCCATGATGTTTTGCAGTGATGTTCTGGGGCAGTTCAGGGGAAGGTAGAAGATGTTTTTTTTCTGCCTCTCCTGCCTGCGAATACAGTAATTTCCTGTAGATGCTTCTAAATTTTCCTGTTCTCTTCTTTTCAAATTTACCATTCAATGAAAGCAATAGATTGTATCTTTCCAATTCCTTGCAAAAACTCAAACTTCTGCTTTAATTTTGGCTTCTGAATCCAGTAATTGGATGAGGTTGAATTGTTTATTGCTGCTCAATCTACGTCACATACAGACCAAACACTCCCCATGAAGGAGACTTGGAGGGCTGTCTGTCACCTTCCAAGGAGCCCTTGTTATGCACATACAATATATAGATATAGAGGTAGTTGGTTAATCCTCTTGTTTTTGCCGAAATGAAACCTATGCACAAATAATCAGTCACTTTACTACGCAAAGTCCCACTAACAATTCCAGGGCATTCGGGGGGGGGGGGTTTACTACAGCCTAGTAATTTGGGACTACTTATAACAAATATTTTATGGAACAACTTATGACTTCTGCAGCCTTATGCTTGAAAGACCTTCAAGACTTAGTTCACCTTTTCCTGAAGATATACTATATCGTCCCAGTAGTTATTGAAAAACAGTGCAGCTTTGTAAAATGTTCAGTAGCAATGTTATCATATCAGTAGGCCATTTGGGACCCCAGAAGCCTGGCTTAAAAACTCCCAGATAGCAATCCCCATGTCCTGGTTTGTTGCTTGTACGTGAAAACCATTGGTTTTCACTCATGTAATGCTGGCATTGAGCATCCAGTGGTTTTCACATTCTAGAAGCAAGACATGACGTGGGGGTTGCTAACTGGGGGTGTTTCCGCCAGGCTTCTGAAGGAATCCAAATGGCCATCAGGTATAGCAATAATATTATTGAACATTTTACAAAGCCTCACAGTTTCTTAATATCTACTGGGGCCCCTTACCTGCATTGGCTATTTTCTGGAAAGGTGGACTTGGCTTTTGGGGCTTGTCTCTTCTTGCTTTGAGGTATACTCATGTTTCTAAGAGCAGAATGTCCAACTTCTCTGAGGTCTGCTGTACCACTTGATGCAGAAAACTAAAAAAAAGATCAGACTACATCTCTACCGATCTTACTAATATAACAGGTCAGTGTCACCTCTGGCACTGTCATTATACATTTTACGGTGGAGGCAGAAAACACTGCAGATATATACAGCTGCGTAATACTTTATGTATGGGTGGATGTGATTCTTTTTTATAATTTTGTGTTTTTATTTTTAGTTTTATAATACATCATTTTATTAGTTTTCATAATTTGTAACAATCTACTGTACATTATTTAATTTCTTGCACTTTAATCTTTATTTTCACATTGTTGTGTCTGAGTGGTTTGACAGTACTGTGTCTCCAGTCCCATCCGCAGCTGCTGTACCGATTGTAGTTTGATGATCAGAATCGGTCACTATGAGCTGGGCTGTCTTTGTCACAATGGAGTAATTTTCTGCTCACTATAAGGAGGGTCATCTGGTGTTTTACAAATTGGTGAAAAATACCTACAGAGTTCTTCACACTAAGGGACATACTTATATAGCAGTGAGACTGAAATTCACCAAACAATTACTGCAGGTAAATCTTCTAGGCACATGTGTTTTAAATGAGGGTGATTAATTCGCCACAAGTGAGTGTTTGTAGAAAGTCACTTTTACTGCTTTATAAAAACTGCCATAAAAAGGTACAAAAACAATGCATTTTATACTGTTATTTGGCAGATTTAATTCTAATGGGTGAGGTAGTAGAAAATTGTGTGTTTTAGTTCAATTTTGCATGAAAAGAAATGAAGACCTGTTTTTTAGAATATATATATATATATATATATATATATATATATATATATACCACTTTAAAAACCTTACACTGCGTGTGTCAAAACACTAAAAAGAAAGAAATCTCACTACCACAATTTCTGTGTCTCTTCTACACATGTCAGACTGTTTTTTCTTCTTACCTCCTTTCTTTCTCATTTTCTCCCCCAACTTATCCCTTGCCTCTCCCTATGCATTCTCTAAAGTTTGCCATAGATGGTTCATTTTACTTCCTCCATCCACGCAAGTGAGGTAGATGGGAGAAACTGTTCCCCGCAGGGACATTGTATTCTGACAGCGAGGCTCTCCACCATCAGAATACACTTATCAGCGGCCCAAGTTTTCCGGCTTTACCGTTTGCCAGCAGTCGAGAGACAGACACACATTTAGTCGGCCCCTGCTGCACTTGCCAAATTTTGATCCGTCTATGGTCAGATTTTTACTCTTCCTCTCCTGCCTGTCTCCATTTCTGTCTTTCCTCTCTTCCCCCCCCCCCCCCCCCCCCCACTTACTCTCCTTCTCTCTCCATCTCTTTTTCCCTTCCTCTCTGTTCTATTTCTTCAAGTCCCCCACCCACCCTTCCCTTTCTGTCTTTTATCTTTATTTTTCTTTCTCTCTCGCTCCACTTTTTCTTTCTTTCTCCCGCGCTTGCTTTCTCTTCTTCTCCAAACCCCAGCTCGCTTTCGCTTGTTTTCTCTCCCGCGCTCGCTCTCTCTCCCGCGCTCGCTCTCTCTCCCGCGCTCGCTCTCTCTCCCGCGCTGGCTCTCTCTCCCGCGCTGGCTCTCTCTCCCCCGCTCTCTCCCCCTCTCGCGCTCTCTCTCCCCCTCTCGCTCCCCCTCTCGCTCCCCCTCTCGCTCCCCCTCTCGCTCCCCCTCTCGCTCCCCCTCTCGCTTTCTCTCCTCTCTCTCTCCCCCTCTCGCTTTCTCTCCTCTCTCTCTCCCCCTCTCGCTTTCTCTCCTCTCTCTCTCCCCCTCTCGCTTTCTCTCCTCTCTCTCTCCCCCTCTCGCTTTCTCTCCTCTCTCTCTCCCCCCTCTCGCTTTCTCTCCTCTCTCTCTCCCCCCTCTCGCTTTCTCTCCTCTCTCTCTCTCCCCCTCTCGCTTTCTCTCCTCTCTCCCTCACTCTTTCTGTCCTCCTCGCTCCTATGTGGTGGATAGTTAAAAGTTCTTTACACTTCATCTTCTTTCCACTGCTAACATCTGTCACTACTGTATTATATTTGTGATGATGTTTTCGTTACACATGCCTTCAAAACTGGAATCTTCTCGACTACACCACATTTCCTTTATTTTTTAAGAAACACTTTTGGAAGAGTCTGTAGACATTTATGTTGTACAAATGTGTTCATGCCAAAGCCCACCTCTAGCCAAGATATTTTGTTTCCTCAGTTTTGATGGAAAGGAGAAAGATTAGAACTTTTTTTTTTTGCCAAGTATCCCATTTGGATTCTCCTTTCTTCAGTCCTGGTGACGCCCAGCAGGAAGCGAGATGGAACCTCTGAAACTGGGACACAATTGGCAGTTAAAACATGATCTCACCCTTTCCCAATAAAGCTAAAAGCAAAGTGGAGTTCAGTTGGGCTGACTAGTTTGATACATGAGCTTCTAGTCTCTGGTAATGTTTCTGATGCCCAGGCCTCATAGCTCCTCAGCAGATGGTGACGTTGTGACGGGAAATCCTTTCTTTCACCACACCATGATTGGGCAGATGAAAGCAGTACCTGTTCAGGTTCTTGAGGACTGAAAATCAGAAATGTCTATCAGAAGAATGTATAAAATATTTGTAATGTATTATATGACCCACTTTTGCTCTCTATATAGGTAGCCCTTATGTGCTGGTCATCTTCTTAGAGAATCTTCATAATATGGAGGAAGATACAATGGGTAAAGTCATATATGTCTTTATGACTTTGATAATTATGATATGATAATTCATGCTGAGAGACCTTCATAATACTCTGGTTTTGCCGAGTCAACTTATATAACACCCTTTGTTAAAGGAAACATGACCAATCTAGTTGCAATGGTGTTTGTCGGAAGGATTGCATGAGTGGACACTTGTGTATTTGTGGCTTTTGTCTTCCATGTTCCGTGTCTGGTGTGAAGTTTCTTTCTACATGCTGTTCTGCCATCACGGTCCAGCACTGTGGAATGAACCTGTCACTTTGTGTCCTCTTGTAGATGTTTCTGTGTTATCAGGACAGGCTAGGTAAAAGTAATCTGCGGTTGATTTAATGCTGCTAATTCCATTAATATTTTGTACAGTGCAGAATAAATGTAGTGCAATATTTTTTATAAACATGCAGTGAGGAACAGAAGTTTTAAGGGAATGTCCACAAATGGCGCAGTTTCTGCGGGTTCTAACCCCTGGGTTGTACTGGAAGAAAAATGTATAATGTAACCTTTGCAACAATGCTGTATTGTACATAGCTTCAATAATAAAGGCATTGCGGGATGTGTTGTGTCTGTCGTTTATTGTTGCCGTATCCTCGCTGTCACACTGCCAGGAAATGAACACAACGTAATCTAGATGACTCCTTATCTGTGTTATTACAGAAGGGTTTGGCGTTAACCTATATTCTTTTTGATTATAAAATGAATGCAGAGAATTGTTTTGCAGGAGCTTTTATTGAAAATTTCCCCCGGAGAACGAGGAGCGATTTCCACAGAAAATGATCTTTGCTTCTTCTTAAAGGTATACTCCATCTGAATTATACATCAAAGAAATTCTGGACAGCCGCACTCCAAAGATATTTGCCTTTTATTCAATAAGGTGTCATCCAAAATACAGGTCACAGCAAAGTGGAACAAAGCTTACGCGTTTCGCACTACAGGGAGTGCTTAGTCACTATGACTAAGCACTCCTTGTAGTGCGAAACGCGTAAGCTTTGTTCCACTTTGCTGTGACCTGTATTTTGGATGACACCTTATTGAATAAAGGCAAATATCTTTGGAGTGCGGCTGTCCAGAATTTCTTTGATGTCTAACTGCCATAGCATTGCCAGCACCTGGACTTTTAGACTGAAGGAGATGACTTTTACCTTGATCTGACCCACCTGGAGCGGTGATACTCTCTCTCCATCTGAATTATGTTTGCTCCTTTTTAAGGGCGAATTTACTTTTGAACTTTCTCAGTGCACAACCCAACTGCTGAGTAGCAGTGATTCTCATTCTAGCGTCCGTTTTTCTTCTAAGCTTTTAGGATGCATTCACACCTGAGCGTAGCGTTTTCAGGCAGAAAGTCGCTCCGGTTTTACCACTTTTTTTACAGGTCAAAAGGTCACCAATGTAAAAAGAAGGAAAACGCCCAAATCTGCCTGAATTGAGCTACAAAAAAAGCTCCAGAACTTTTTTGAGCTTCAGGCGTTTGGCTTCTGGCGTTTTTGGAGTGGAGATGTGAACCATCTCCATAGAGAATAATAGATTTTTTCCCCTCCAGCGTTTTGTAGCTTCAGGCTTCAAGCTACAAAATGCTCAGGTGTGAATGTGACCTTAAGCATGTTGAACAGCTCAGAATCCTTAAAGGGGTTGTAAAGGTAAAAATTTTTTCACCTTAATGCATTCTATGCATTAAGGTGAAAAAACTTTTGACAGTAGCGCCGCCCCCAGCCCCCCCGTTTTACTTACCTGACGCCTCGAACCTTCGCTGCGCGTCCTGGTCATCTTCATTGCAGCTCAGCCTGGTCGCTGATTGGCTGCAGTGGATGGATTGAAAGCAGCGCAGCCATTGGCTCGCGCTGCTGTCAATCACATCCGATGACGCGGCGCGTCGGGGGGCGGGGCCGAGTGATACAGCGAGCGGCTATAGCCGCCGGCTGTATCACGGGAGCGCGCCCGCAAGCACTCACCACCGTGCGAGCCCTCGCATTAAGGTGGTAAATGCTTGCGGGGAGGAGCTGAAACAGCCGCCGAGGGACCCCAGAAGAGCAGGTTCGGGGCCACTCTGTGCAGAACGAGCTGCACAGTGAAGGTAAGTATAAAATGTTTGTTATTTTAAAAAAAAAAAAAAAACAACTTTACAACCACTTTAAAAATGTACGTGGGGATTCCAGCACATACAGTTGTGCTCATACGTTTACATACCCTGGCAGAATTTTATGATTTCTTGGCCATTTTTTTAGAGAATATGAATGATAACACAAAAACTTTTTTCTTTTGCTCATGGTTAGTGTTTGGCTGAAGCCATTTATTATCAATTAACTGTTTACTCTTTTTAAATCATGATGGCATCAGAAACCACCCAAATTACCCTGATCAAAAGTTTACATACCCCAGTTCTTAATACCGTGTATTGCCCCCTTTAACATCAATGACAGCTTGAAGTCTTGTGGTATTTGTACCACTGTAAATTCTTGGGCTGTCTTGCATGAACTGCACAATTGAGATCTCCTCAGAGTGGCTCAGTGATATTGAGGTCAGGAGACTGAGATGGCCACTCCAGAACATTCACTTTATTCTGCTGTAGCCAATGACAGGTCGACTTGGCCTTGTGTTTTGGATCATTGTCATGTTGGAATGTCCAAGTACGTCCCATGTGCAGCTTCCTGGCTGATGAATGCAAATGTGCCTCCAGTATTTTTTGATAACCTACTGCATTCATCTTGCCATGAATTTTGACCGAATTTCCTGTGCCTTTTGTAGCTCACACATCCCCAAAACATCAGCGATCCACCTTGGTGTTTCACAGTAGGAATGGTGTACATAGTCCTTGTTGACTCCTCTCCAAATGTAGCGTTTATGGTTGTGGCCAAAAAGCTAAATTTTGGTCTCATCACTCCAAATGACTGTCCCAGAAGGTTTGAGGCTTGTCTTTGTGCAGGATACTTTGTGGCATTTGCGTAGTAATGGCTTTCTTCTGGTGACTCGAACATGCAGACCATCTTTCTTCAAGTGCCTCCTTATTGTGCATCTTGAAACAGCCACACCACATGTTTTCAGAGAGTCCTGTATTTCACCTGAAGTTATTTGTGGGTTTTTCTTTGCATTCCAATTTTCCTGGCAGTTATGGCTGAAACATTAGTTGGTCTATCTGACCGTGGTTTGGTTTCAACAGAACCCCTCAATTTCCAATTCTTGATTAGAGTTTGAACACTGTTGATTGGCATTCTCAATTCCTTGGATATCTTTTTATATTCCTTTCCTGTTTTATACACTTCAACTACCTTTTCCCGCAGATCCTTTGACAATTCTTTTGCTTTCCCCATGACTCAGAATCCAGAAATGTCAGTGCAGCACTGGATGAAAGATGCAAGGGTCTGTCAGGAGTTCAGAAACTCATTGACCTTTCATACACACACACTAATTACAAGCAAACAGATCACAGGTGAGGATGGTTACCTTTTAATAGCCATTCAAACCCCTTTGTGTCAACTTGTGTGCATGTTATCAGGCCAAAATCACCAGGGTATATAAACTTTTGATCAGGGTCATTTGGGTAGTTTCTGTTGCCATTATGATTTAAAAAGAGTAAACACCGTTGATTGATAATAAATGGCCTCAGCCAAACACTAACCATGAGTGAAAGAAATGGTTTTGTGTTATCATTCATATTCTTTGAAAAATGGCCAAGAAATCATAAATTCTGCCAGGGTATGTAAACTTATGAGCACAACTGTATATTAGTATTATTATTATTGTAACTAAAGGGATTCCCTTAAAGTGATTGTAAAGTCTTAATTTTGTTTTCATTATAATAATAAACGCGTTATACTTACCTTCTCTATGCAGTGGTTTTGCACAGAGTGGCCCAGATGCTCCTCTTTTCGGGTCCCATGCTAGCGCTTTTGGCTCCTCCCTGCTGTCAGGTTCCCCCACAGCATGCTGCTTTCTATGGGGCACCCATGCCGCTTCTCTGTGTGTCTGGTCATGCACAGAGCTGTGACTTGGCCCCGCCCCCTTAGTCTCCTGATTGGCTCACTGGCTGTGATCGACAGCTAAAATGCATGAAGGTACAAAACCTTGTGCCTTTAGAAACCACTTTAATTTGTAGGGTTTTCCTCTCAGTTTCTGTTTTGGCTATGGGACAGGAAGTGAAGGGAATCTCCTTAATGGGACACAGATGGCAGAAAAACTGACAGGGGTTATAACCTACACTTACTCTAAAAAATGTTTTTAAAGTTTTGCATATAGTTCTGCTTTACCACCCGCTGCAGTTTCTTCTGGCAAGCAACATTCGATTTACTATAGCTAATAATATTGTCACATTCAACTTAGAGGAGCATCTTGGTTTTATATCCTTGGGAGGCAATATAGGCATGGTGAAGCTTTCTCAGGACAGATGTGGTTCTACAAGATCCAATTAGTTGAATGTCTACAGCATCTTTTCCAGGTGTTGTAGACAGTCTCCCATCTTCATTAATAGCTATTGTAAGGTCCCTCTGTAGAGACTCATAACTGTTGCCAAATCTGACCCCCATTTATTACCACAGTGCATCTCCCCTTGCCTACTGGCTGGAGGAATTTATTTGGTTCCCTATTCAGAGATTTAAGGGACCTCCTTTCTAGTAAAGTCAAGATGGAAAAAGATGTTGTGGCACTGGATAGGACGGAAGAGACTCCCAGGCAGAGTTGTTAAGCCTCATCTCCAGCTATGTGATTGTTATGGTTGGAAGCTCCGATAGTGGGGATGAAACCCTCCAGAGGAATATGTTCGGGAGCCACACTGAAATTTCACTCCCTTGGCAAAGACTTCTCCAGCTGGGTAAGCTCCGTCTGAAATGTTCTTTGCCCACTTGTCTTTCTTGGCTTGGTAGTGTTCCACCATCTGGGATGTTCCTCTGTTCTGTTGGTATTTCTGGTCCATAGTAGCAAAATAGCGAACTAAGAATGACGCTTGGATGAGTAGATAGACATCTTCAACATTGCAGTACAAGTCCAATTGAATGTGACTTAATTACTGCTTAGCTATGTCATGTCTTAAGTAAATAATAACCTTCACAGACATTTAGGGCTGAAACAACTAATCGATTATTCGATTATGAAAATAGTTGTCAACTATTTTCATAATCGATTAATCGGCCAGCCGGTTAGTTGGCCAGCAGACATAATGTATTTGTTTACATATCCGGAAATACAGTGCAGCACACCTATAGCTTAGTACACCGTCCATACATGTCAATAAGTGCCTGAGAATTTGTAAATGTATGCGGAGCAATGCTTCATGGGACATGTAGTCCTGGGCACGAAGTGAGTGATTCTAAAGGCAGAAGTTTTTTTACCTTGCTATGGGGCTCTCTCTGCTATACTTTGCAGCTTGCTATTGGGGCACTCTGGAGGCAGGAGGAGCCAGAAGCATCAGTTGGGGACCCCAGAAGAGGAGGATCAGGGCTGCTCTGTGCAAAACCATTGCACAGAGCAGGTAAGTATAATGTGTTTGTTGTTTTAAAAAAAAAATCACTTTAAAGATGCTGTGCAGGGAGGATCAGCATCTGAACCCAGAGAAGGTGGAGGCTGATAGACTGGAGGTAATATAAGGCATTACAATTACATTTAGGCTGGGTTCACACTATTGCAAATTGGATGTGGGTTCCCCCACATCCAACTCGCAATAGCAGGAGATTTTGATTGGCTCTCTATGGAGCCGGTTCACATATCTCCGCTACGGCTCTGGTGTAAATTTGCACCTTTTAGTCTGTTTCAGGTCCGAATGCAGCCAAAAATTCAGGCTGAAATCAGACCTGAAACGGTGAACAGGGACGCACCGAACTCCTGCTGTGAGCCGCATGCGAAGATAGTGTGAACCCGGCCTGAAAGTAAACTTTTACCAGTATTATGCATTATACTTAACATGATTCTATCCATGAACAAAAAACAAAAAAGTCTCAGTTTTTAGTACTACTTTAATATAAAAGATTTCGGTCTCCCTTCCACCCTTCATATAGCTTCATGTCTGACTCCTAGTTAAAATGCCCATATAACATACTTCTGGGTGTATGTATTGTTTTTATATACCGTATTTATCGGCGTATAACACGCACTTTTTTCCCCTTAAAATCAGGGGAAAGTCGCAGGTGCATGTTATACGCCGATACCATGCGATCCCCAGCTGTCACAATCTTAAAATCGCCGACCGCGATTTGAAAATGGCGCCGAAATACACCGAGCCGATCCTCGGCTCTTTCCGGCGGCTCTCGTTTACTTTCGGCTCCACTCGTAGTCCCGAGCGGAGCTATCCGAACCTACTCGGCTAGGTTCGGATAGCTCCGCTCGGGACTACGAGTGGAGCCGAAAATGAACGAGAGCCGCCGGAAAGAGCCGAGGACCGGCTCGGTGTATTTCGGCGCCGGCGGCGCCATTTTCAAATCGCGGTCGGCGATTTTAAAGCTCAGGACAGGGGATCGAAGCGAAGGCTGCACTGGGGAAGGCTGCACTGGGGAAGGCTGCACTGGGAAAGGCTGCACTGGGAAAGGCTGCACTGGGAAAGGCTGCACTGGGGAAGGCTGCACTGGGGAAGGCTGCACTGGGGAAGGCTGCACTGGGGAAGGCTGCACTGGGGAAGGCTGCACTGGGGAAGGCTGCACTGACATGGCTGTACTAACAAGGCTGCACTGACATGGCTGCACTGACATGGCTGCACTGAGAAGGCTGCAATGATGGGCATTTAAATGTAAGTTTTTTTTTCCTTCAACTTCCCTCCTAAAAGTTTTTTTTCCTTAAAATTCCCTCCTAAATTGGGGTGCGTGTTAAACGCCGGTGCGTGTTATACGCCGATAAATACGGTATATATATATATATATATATATAATATATATATTATTACTTTCACTGTTTCACAGTATAAATGAACCTCTTTATAGTAGCGATTATCAGCTCTTTTTGTACTATGAAGGGCTATTTTTTTTTTAACCCCATGATGACAGGTGATACAAAAAAAAAAAAAAAAAGCATGCTGCTGCTACTAAACGTCTTAGGCCTGGTTCACACCTATGCGATTTTGGTGCTTTTTGCAGAAACACACCAAAGTTCATTTAACAGCCTATGGGACAGGTTCACATCTATGCTTTTTTCAGCCACTGCAAAGGGTCAAGGACTTTATTCAACGCAAAACGGTGCTTTTTTTGCTTTTTTGGTTCAATAGACTTCAATGGAGAAGCTGCAGGTAAACCAGTAGTGTGTTTTTGCAGCGATTTGCATTATTTAATCTGCCCAACAACAAATTGGCCAAAACAAAGCATAAAAAATGCAAAATCGGCAAATAAGTCTTTTAATTTTTTTTTTTTTTCTTTAAATAAAAAATGTGATCTCTGAGTGTGATGATATTTACCAGATGAAACCTCTAATAGTATATACAGTATATCATTTCTGTCTGTTATTCTCAGATTGGATTAGAGATTTTGCTCCCTAACCATATAGTTGGTTATTTATATTTACCACTGCATATAGATATTTAAGAATAAATTGCACTTTACATGTTAACTAAATTATACACCACTCCAATGAGACGACCTCCAAAACAGGAATGGTTTTACAGGTGAATGACACTGACGTTTTATTTCCCCTACTCCTGTCTGATTGTTTTTGCATTTGGCTAGGGTCAGTGTTACTACTGGTAGCATGAGGTGATACCTGGACCCTATAGAGCAGTGATGGCGAACCTTGGCACCCCAGATGTTTTGGAACTACAATTCCCATGATGCTCATCTACACTGCAGAGTGCATGAGCATCATAGGAAATGTAGTTCCAAAACATCTGGGGTGCCAAGGTTCGCCATCGCTGCTATAGAGGTTGCACAGGCAGTCCAACTCCTCCAGGATGACACATCAATATGTGCCATTGCCAAAAGGTTTGCTGTGTCTCCCAGCACAGTCTCAAGAGCATGGAGGAGATTCCAGGAGACAGGCAGTTACTCTAGGAGAACTGGAAAGGGCTGTAGAAGGTCCTTAACCCATCAGCAGGACCGGTATCTGCTCCTTTGTGCAAGGAGGAACAGGATGAGCACTGCCAGAGCCCTACAAAATTACCTCCAGCAGGTCACTGGTGTGAATGTCTCTGACCAAACAGTCTTCATGAGGGTGGCCTGAGGGCCTGACGTCCTCTAGTGGGCCCTGTGCTCACTGCCTGGCGACGTGGAGCTTGATTGGCATTTGCCATTGAACACCAGAATTGGCAGCTCTGCCATTGGCGCCCTGTGCTTTGCACAGATGAGAGCAGGTTCACCCTGAGCATGTGACAGACGTGAAAGGGTCTAGAGAAGCCATGGAGAATGTTATGCTGCCTGTAACATCGTTCAGCAGGACCAGTTTGGTGGGTCAGTGATCGTCTGGGGAGGCATATTCATGGAGGGACACACAGACCTCTACAGGATAGACAATGGCACTCTGACCGCCATTAGGTATCTGGATTAAATCCTTGGACCCATTGTCAGACCCTATGCTGGTGAAGTGGGTCCTGGGTTCCTCCTGGTGAACGAGAATGCCCAGCCTCATGTCGCGAGAGTATGCAGCCAGTTCCTGGAGGATGAAGGAATTGATACCATTGAATGGCCCCCACGCTCACCTGACCTAAATCCAGTAGAACAGCTCTGGGACATTATGTTTTGGTCTATCAGACGCCGCCAGGTTGCACCTCAGTCTGTTCAGGAACTCAGGGATGCCCTGGTCCAAATCTAACAGGAAATACCTCAGGACTCAGGAGCATGCCCCGACGTTGTCAGGCATGCATTCAAGCATGTGGGGGCCAAACAAACTACCGAGTACCATTTTGAGTTGCTGCAGTTAAATTTTAGAAAAATAGACTAGCCTGCTGCATCATTTTTTTTCTCTTTGATTTTCGTGGTGTCTTTGATTTCAGCTCTCTGTAGGTTGATCATTTTCATTTCCATCAAACAATGTGGCATCCTTTCGTTCCTAACACATTACCCAGTCCATATCAGTATGTATATCCAGCATGATATTTTTCTCCATTGAGATTTGATCTGTTTTCAAAGTGTTCCTTTCATTTGTTTGGAGCAGTGTACTTTGTGCGTTTTCTGCATTAAAGAGGAACTGCAGTCCGCTCACATAATTTGTAATAAAAACATCTTTGCCATTCTGAAGCTTCCCTCCAACCACTTTGCATATTATTTTATATATATTGTGATTCTGTACTTGCCAAATATTCTGCAGAAATCTCCCTCTACAGAGTCTGGCTGCAATCATTTTAATTGTGGGCAGCTGAAGCGACTAAACTACTCCACATAATGCTATTTCTGTCATTTTTTAGTGGTTTTTAACATTCTATTTGAAGATCAATAAAGCTTGTTGGATATTTCCAATGATATACCGTGGTGGATTCTCCTTATTGCTTTCTTGTGATATCTCTTTATCCCAACCCCCTTTCCTATATTCCAGTGATTTTTTTTTTTTTTTTTTTTTGCTTTGGAGGTATCCCGTCCTAACCGACGAATTGGTAACACCCTACTACTGGTTGAGCCCTCTCACCATTTAATTAAATTGGATTCAGATTAATTGTATCCATATATTCAGCTGAAGCGGCTGCCTGTTCACTTCCTGGATTTAGACAGAGGCACACCTCCAGCTCTGCAGCTCTCATTGGCCATCTTATGACTCATCCCCCCCCCTCCCTTCCTGGCAAACAATCACGAGAGAGAGAGAGAGAGCTGTGCATGATTTCATAAGCCTAGGCTTTTTTTTTCCAGACAAGAAATAGGAAGTGGGCTGTATAAGGTATTGTCAGAGAAAAATGTTTTACTATCCAAAGTTAAAACAACAAGGGCAGAAGATTTAATAGATGGAAAGTTGAAAAAAAAATGACTCCACTTTAAGGAAGCAGGTGCTTTATGATCTTATTATATAAGAAGCGTTTGATCTGCATTTTCAAAAGAGGTAGCCTCTTGTTTTTTGTTTTTTTATTTTTTTATAATGTGCACTAAATTTGATTCCGAAAAGTTTGTTTGTGCAGTCATTTCTCCTCTACAAGATAATTGAGCTGCAGGCAAGAAAACATCCTCTTGATTTAGTTATAAGTGGACACATGGCTGGACAGATATTGATTGGTCAATCATGGCTAACAGTAGACGACTGATGGCTGAAGACCATTGCATCTTGCACAAGAAGCCCCGGGCCTCAGGAAGGACTGTACTGCTGTATTATTTCCACTTTAGTCTCCACTAAGCAAGCTGAGGAATTTTGCCTCTACCATTGCCTGCCCTTCACTGAATAAGTACACTATTCTATTCTTTCCCCAACAAATGACGCAGTTGAGTTTCCCAGAATGGTGTTACCTGGAAATAGGATGAATTGACTGAACTTAGGAGTGCGTATAACCATCCTTCTCCTCAAATCCACCGATCAGAATTCCAGGTTACTATTTGAAGTATGGGTGCAATTTTAGTTCATAACAAATACATAGACCAAAGTTCAAGTTCTGTCTATTTTAACTCTATTGATCCAGAAGAAGGTAAAGAAAAGGCCGGCAGCGACGGTTACAACTTATATTGACAGTGAGGCAAGAATAGTCCTTCCTGACCCCCAAGAATGGCTGATTTAGGGCTAGTATCTCCAAGCTTTTGTTCGTGTCAGTACAGTTCCTCTCCCCATACAAGTCAAAATAATGAAAAAGCTGCTTGAAGCAGGTCAGAAGCAAGTCAACTGCACCTACAATAAATTCCTAATGATCTCAGAAACGCACTACATTTGTCAATCAACACAAGCCCAACGCCCATTAATGCAGGCCCTTAAGGTGGCCAAGAGTGTGAAATGAACATTCCTAGATAACCAAAATTAAACTTGATAGTTCACACTTTGACATATTGGGGTTTATTTACTAAAGGCAAATCCACTTTGCACTACAAGGGCACTTGAAAGTGCAGTCGCTATAGATCTGAGGGTGACATGCAAGGAAAATAAAGAACAGCATTTTTGCTTGCACGTGATTGGATGATAAAATCAGCAGAGCTTCCCCATCATTTCAGATCTTCCCCTCAGATCTAAAGCGACTGCACTTCCAAGTGCACTTGCAGTGCAAAGTGGATTTGCCTTTAGTAAATCAACCCCATTGTGATATGCAAATGACCATAATAGATGTTTTTACCCAACAAAAGTATTGAAAAATGACTTGATAATTCTGTACTCTTGTGGCCTTTGCAGAGGAGACACCAGAATTGTACTGTGGCCATTGACATGAAGATATTGTAAAGAGAAAAACTTTTTCAGAATTCTTACTGTCATATTTTTTTCTAATTTTGTTTTTATGCAGTGCTTTATTGGCTTCTCAGGACACCTAATGATTTTCATGATGGTGTTTTGGGAGCCTTCTCCGTCTCCCTGTGTGACGACCATTGAAGCTATTTTTCAAAACAGTTGCATGTCTATGGCCACAGGCTTGTTCCTCAACTTTTCTCCCATCCAGCTGGTCTTGCCAATTATTTGGATCTGGGTACTGTGGTTGGCTGATGACACGTTTTTAACAATATATCCCACACATTTTTTGTCAGTTAAAGGCTATGTTCACCTTTGTTTTAAAAAAAATAAATGCACATGATATTGCAAGTAATTAAGAAATGTGCATTTATTATGTTTTTTTTTTTTCTCAGGAGCAGAGCATTGCAACCACAATCAGTGGATCACAGGTGCAATGTCAGGCTCTTGCAGATACTTCCTACAGCTCCCTGCCCGTACCTCTGTATGGGCTATCAGTTTCAAACCTGCAGGAAGTGTCAATGGACTACAAGAGCGCTGATCAATGCTCTCCTAGCTTATTGAGAACTACAAGTCTGTCTTCCACTGTGGCAGATGGGACTTGTAGCCCATTCATTCACAGATCTCTCTGATGTGATTATGTGGGCGCCAATTTTAAATGTGAGGGTGGCTGCAGGGGAGAGGAACCCCTACCCACTGTCATGGGCAGGAGAACTCAGGATGATGGGGGGTGTTGTAGTAACATGTTACACCCTGAATACATATCCTTTAATATCAGTTCAGACTTGTGCATGGCTTACACAAGGGTGCTGCAGATGTACCCATATTGCATTGATTTGTGGTTAGCTCCTAGTTACAAATCTGTCTGAGGGTCACTTTTCTGGTACATATGGGAATGCTTCAGAAAAGGTGGAAGGAACTGTGGCCATTGACATGAAGATATTGGATGGAAGGAACTGAAACACACTTGTTTGAAATAACCATAAAGCAGGAAGGTTTTGATCATCTCCCCCCCCCCCCACCTTAACTTCCTGTTCTGGGCGAATCTGAAATGTTATAGTTGTCATTGAAACAGTAGGCAAAATTCTTTTGAAGAGTTCACAATATCCCTAATAAAGTCCATGCTAAATGATCGCAATTCATGTTCAACTGCTTTAGGTGCATGAAAACATAACATCTCTCCATGAAAACATAATAAATAACAACAGAGATGGATTAAGGCAAAATGGAACCCCCCCCCCCCCCCCAATCCCTACTACTGACATGGAGAAGAATTGCAATAAGTACAGAGAAGCCACCTCCTTCATATTGTCTGTACTGGGCCATTCAGACACCAGCTGCCTACAAGTTCATCCTCCCTTGTGAATGATGGGCAGGTCAGGGGCCTACTTACAGGGGTCGCAATTATGACCCGGCCCCCTGTAAACCTGGATAGGAGATTTGGTGGAGGAACCAATCCCCTCCTTACTACATCCGCTGAATGCCCGCTTCTCCTCCTCTCCCTCCCGCAGGCATTCAGCAGATACAGGAGGGAGGGGATCAGTTCATCCATATGCTGCTGCCCCTCCAATCCAACTCGCCAATGCACCCCCAGGCCCCTGACCTCTCTCCTGCCCACCCTGTGCTGTCACCCCCCCCTCACCCCCCACAGCTCTGCTGGGTTCCCCCCTCTCCCACCAGTTGCTGCGGGGGATGCTGTTAGGCTGGAGAGCGGCGAAGGAAGCAGGTTAATGTAATTTACCGGCCACTTCCTTGTCTGGATGGACAGTATCAGTGATCCATACCAATCACTGACTCTCCATTCATAACTGAAACAGAGTAAACTGTGTTTACTATACCTCAGTTTGTGGATGAACGGGAAGCTCTGTACAGAGCTATTCCTGTCTTTTCATTCTGTGCAGCTGAGGCTGCAGAGATGGAGATTGAGGGCTGTGTCCTCAATCTCTTTTCTGTCTCAAAAGGTGAAACATCAGAGGTCTGTTTATACTCCTGATATCTCACCAAAGCTCCCCATCAGGGCTCCTAAAATATTGTAAAAAATAAAATAAAATTGTAAAAAAAATACAATATAAAAGTAAAAAACTACTGACACCAGTGGCGGGACTAGCAGGGTCACAAAGGTCGTACTAGTGACCGGGCCCTGGCATTCCACCACCGGGCTTGGAGGGAAAGGCCCTTCATGGTTTCTTGCATCGGGGCCCTGAAGGGTCTAGTTACGCCTCTGGGGCAGGTGCACAGCTTTCGCCAAATGCAGTATCTGCCATCTTTACTGCAGGAGCATGAAGGATGTAGCTAGGCCCCATGTACTTCCATCGGGTTCTAGGTAACCTTGCAGATAACCCGGATCTGCATAACGCGGTGATCCTAAAACTACACATCAGCCAACCAGCAGCTTATCTCCCATCACCCCTTGGAAAACTTTACCTCTCTCATACATCACATTCAGGCTGAAAAATAAAAATGATCCGGTGTTTAGCATTTTATACACATTTACATTACAATTACAGTAGTTAAAAATATATTGCATAATATGTAATAAAATTAAATACATAAAATAACATCTTTCAACAATATTTATAGCAATGAGTCTATAAAAGTCTGTTTCTCTTTAAACTTGGTAAGGCGGTTGGTAATAATGTGTAGTTCTTATGTGTCACATTGGGGAGCGTAGATGAGAAGTGGTTGTATTCGTGGATGGAGCGGAGCGCACGCGGAGAGCGAGTGTGGCGGGTTTTTTCTTGAACGTTAAGGGGAGGTTCCGGTGTTTCACAGAGGCCATTGGTCACCAGTGACCTCCCTAGGGGTACCTGTATACACTATCCAGCCTAACGTGGCCACACCTGAGGACCAAACGATGGATCATTTCAGAAGGGACTTACAAACTCTGGCCATGTATACAGTATAGGAATCTTAGACATAACACAGAATGAAATTTGTATATCCCCCTTCCCGCAGTAAATCTAAAATTGTAGTCAGATCTGTTCACTTTCACAGGCCGCGGTGGATTGCGGCACAATATTTGTCCCCATACAGTTCTACATGCTGTGTAATGACTCCTCAGTCTTACCCCAGGTGTGTGCGCAGCTCTCCGTTCAATATAGACGCTGCTCCGCCGGGATAGAACACGGGACCTTTGGCTTGTTACTAAGTCACTGATAGACCAATGATACGACAATGAAATGTAGAAACAACTAGCTGCGTAATGTGGAGTTGGCACTCATTCGTCACTCTCGGACTCCTCAGCAGCGGCGTAATAGGACTGCGTGCTGTTCTGGGTGTACATCCGCTTCTTCACCGGACAATTCTGCTCCATGAGGATTGCCTACACAGATAAAAGTATTTCATTACCCTACAATGATATCGGCAATGCATCGGGAGTGCATTTCTATGATGTAAACTGGCCCTTAAAGTCAAGCAATTGAACCTGTAGACCCGGGAGGAGGTTCACCTTGATGTTTTACAAGTGAAGTTGAGATTTGGATTAGCTTTCACTACCTGTAGATCTGCTGATTGTGTTGGCATGCAGTTCTCAGATTACCGTGGCTCATGTATGTTTACATCATATGCTCTGTTAAGTTTCCATGTTTGTGACAGGTCCACTTTCCCTCCTATAAGGCCTAGCTCTAAGTGGTTCTTAAAATTGTCTCGCTGATTATATTTACAGAACAAGGTATGGCCACCTGGGGCTGAATCCACGCTATGGTGCTACTAAAGTGTTTGGTATCTTTAATAGGCAACAGTGAGAAATAATAACGAAATAATGATTTGTTGTCTGTCTGAGAAGGAACCATAAAACAACATATAATCAAAGAAAGGATGGCTCGTCACTCACCATCTTCTCTTCCCTGGCGGGAGGACTTCTGAGGAACAGGCACAGAGGAGCGAATACTATGTCAACGATTCCGATGATTGTCATCAGCCAAGGAAATCCGATAGATTTAGCTATAGCGCCCCCAGCAGATGGCCCTGTAAGGTCAGATAAAGGAAGATCGGTATATGGGACAATGGTGGCTGAGTATCTCCAACTGTGGGAACATGAACATGTGTGTACAATGAGGCTCCAGCCTTCAGCTCGCAGCCTGTTTGCTGTGCAAATATCTATCATCGATTAAGAAGCGTTTGATGGGTTTTAGTCACCTGTACCGTGTGCTAGAGACGTCTCTGATGATACAAGGCTTACCTAATGCAAACCCCATACAAAAGGCTACATCTGCGATGGCGTAGACACTGCCGTAGACAGAGACGTGGCGTAGATCCACCAGATAACCCATAATTGGCATCATCGATGAGTCCACCATGCCTGCGGGACAGAAAAACAAACACAGCTGTTGGCGCTGATGGTTTCTTCCATGTACAGCGAACATATACATGTGACATCATACAACATGCTGGGTAATTACTTTCAGCATTAACCATTTCATGGCCTAAAGATCACAATTGCTTTTTGCATTATGAAAAAACATTTCTGGATAAAGACATTTTTGCTTTTGTAGGCTATTATGACTTTTTTGTAGGTTTGGATGAGCCTATTTATTATTTTAAATTCTGCCAAATCTTTATTTATTTTTTTTCATTTTTCATTTTGGGTGGAATAGGGATTCTGTCAGGTTTTTATTTCTGTCTGTGTCCCTGTTTTATTTTATTTTACTTCCCACCTGGTGGAACAGTTGTTACAAGGACAGGGAGTGAGTAGAAAGCTCTCTAACAAAGCCATGCATAATAGTAACACTAGAAATAATGTGTTTGGCTTGACATACACTTGTTACTTTCACATTTTCATAAATGAAAAGGTGAAATAACTCACCCCCCCCCCCCCCCCCCGTATCATGCTGCATTTAGCAGCTGGAAAATTCCATCAATCCCCACCCCCCGTTGCTCATGCCAACCTTTTTAATGGGCCAGACACTTGAAGGCTTTACAACATAGCCCTGGAGGCTGTGTAGCATCATAATGTTTGCAACAGCTCGCAGTCAATGGGAACCTCTTAGAAGAAATAAGGCTCAGAAGAGATTCTCATTGGTCAGCTTGCTCACGTGGCCATGCTGACTTTTAATCACTGTTTTTTGTGTGACTATCATTTACCCACATGTGCCGAGCCTAAAATGTGTCTGAGTAATGTACAGGTGAGTATGCAGCTTTGTCACATAACAAAGTCAAAGGTTCCCATTTCCCCCCTCTGTCATGGCAAAGCATCTATTAGTGATTTGTATAGAGAGAGAGGGATTAGGGAGTGCATCATTTTCTTGGGTCAGTAAACAGAAAAGGGGGTATCAATCTTCATGGCAGAGGGGGGGGGGGTCAGGTCAGTGGGAATCAGATCCTCAGACACTTTGACATTCTTTAGACCAGGGGTCTCCAAACTGGCCTTTTGCTTGCCTTTATCTGGCCCTTGGGCACTATTCCTTCCCTTGATAGGAGGCACCTTCCTTCCACTGACATCAAAGACTGGGCACTATTCCTCCAACTGATGCCAATGATGGGGCACTGTTCCTCTCACTGATGCCAATGATGGGGCACTATTCCTCCCACTGTTACCAATGATGGGGCACTGTTCCTCCCACTGATGCCAATGATGGGGCACTAATCCTTACACTGACGAGGCACTATTCCTTCCACTGATGCCAATGATGGGGTACGATTCCTTCCACTGATACCAATGACGGGGCACTATTCCTCCTATTGATACCAATGATGGTACACTATTCCTCCTACTGATACCGATGATGGTGCACCATTCCTCCTACTGATACCAATGATGGTGCACCATTCCTCCTACTGATACCAATGATGGTGCACTATTCCTTCTACTGATACCAATGATGGCACACTATTCCTCCCACTGATGCCAATTCCTTCCACTGACACTTTTTAATATAGGGTCTGGGATTAAAAATACCATTTCAGTGTTTGCAGATGACACCAAGCTATGGGGTGGAATAACGTCCTTACAGGATGTCTCCAACTTACAAGCCAACCTCAATGCACTGTCTAATTGGGCAACTGTGTGGCAAATGAGGTTTAATGTTGATAAATGTAGTTATGCACTTGGGGGCTAAAAATATGCATGCATCATATATACTTGGGGAATCCATAGTGGAGAAGGATCTGGGGGTTTTGGTAGATCATAAGCTTAATAGCATGCAATGCCAAGCTGCGGTTTCCAAAGCGAGCAAAGTCCTTTCTTGTATTAAGACAGGTATGGACTCCAGAGAGAGATATATAATTTTGCCCTTGTACAAATCATTAGTAAGACCTCATCTGGAATATGCAGTTCAGTTTTGGGCAACAGTTCTCAAAAAGGATATCGGGGAACTGGAGAAAGTGCAGAGAAGGGCAACCAAACTGATAAGAGGCATGGAGGAGCTCAGCTATAAGGAAAGATTAGAGGAACTGAATTTATTCTCTTGAGAAGAGAAGATTAAGGGGGGATATGATCAACATGTATAAATAGATAAGTGGTCCATATTGTGAACTTAGTGTTGAGTTATTCACTTTAAAGTCGTCACAGAGGACAAGGGGGCACTCTTTACATCTACAGGAAAAAAGATTTCATCTCCAAATACAGAAAGGTTTCTTCATAGTAAGAGCTGTGAAAATGTGGAATAGACTCCCTCCAGAGGTGGTTCTGGCCAACTCAGTAGATTGCTTTAACCACTTAGACCCTGGAAGAATTTACCCCCTTCCTGACCAGGCCATTTTTTGCGATACGCTGTACCCAAACAAAATTTACAACCTTTTTTACTAGAGCATTTTATACTCCCATTGGTCACAGTCTGGCCCCCCTAATATTTGAAGGGCAGTAAACTGGGCCTTTGTTTTGAAAGTTTGGAGACCCCTGCTTTAGACACTTTGCCTAAAAAGGGGGAAATTATACTGAATTCATTTTTATACAGTTCGATTATGTATATGGTAGGACATTCATTAATAACTTTAAGGTGCTTATATAGTAAATAACATCTGAGATGCCCTAATTAAAGTTACATATCCCAATGACCCCTTGTGTTTTCAGGTCTTACCAATAGCGAATCCAACTCCAAAAGTTGGTGCTATTAATCCGTAGATGTTCTTGGCAAATGGCACCTAAATGTGAACATACAATTCAGAGTTAGTAGTTGAGCCAGGCTGTGGATCAATTTGCTTGGCATGTATACCAGACATCACCCTGGAGTTGGGCTGTGGTCCAATCTGGCAGACCTGTATACTAGACCTTACCCTGGATTTGGCTGGTGATTGGTCTGGCAGACCTGTATACAACACATCACCTTGGAGCTAGGCTGTGGATTGATGTGGTTCTCATGTAAACTTAACATTACCCTGGAGTAAGGCTGTGGTGTGGTTCAGCAAATGTGTACCAGATATCGCCCTGGAGCTGGCTTGTGGATTGGTCTGGTAGGCCTGGAGCTTGGCTGGGGCCAGTCTGGAGGTCATGTATATCAGACATCACTCTGATGTGGGGCTGTGGATTGGTCCAGCAAATGTATTCCAGACATGACCCTACAGTTGGACTATGGCCTGTTCTGGGGGGCATGTATACCAGAAATCACCCTTGGAGCTGGTCTTTAGGTTGGTATGGTGCCCATGCATACCAAACATCACCCTTGGAGCAGGTCTGTAGGTTGATATGGTGCCCATGCATACCAAACATCACTCTTGGAGTTGGGCTGTAGGTTGGTATGGTGCCTATGTATACCAAAGATCACCCTTGGAGTTGGGTTGTATATCTATGATGCTCTTGTATACCCGGCATCGCCCTGAAACTGGGCTGTGGCTAGTTATGGTGCTCATGTATACCAGACATCACTCTTGGAACTGGGCTGTGGATCACTATGGTTCTCATGTATACCAGACATCACCTGTTATTGGACTGTGGATTGCTATGGTGCGTATGTATATCAGACATCACCCTGGAACTGGGCTGTGCAGCAGTATGGTTCTTATGTATACCAGACATCGCCTGGTATTGGGCTGTGGATTGGTCCCACAAATGTATTGCTGACATCACCCTAGTATCATCCTGGAGTTGGGCTGTGGACCAGTCAATGTCTATTGATCTGTGTCCAGCTGGTAATCGATACAGCACCCACTGGTACATACCATCACACAGGCTGGGAGCCTTTACTCCCTAAACAAGAAGCACTCACATGATATTTGGGGGGGGGGGGGCGGAATGGGGCATTAGAGCTTAGAGGGGTGATGGTATGCTCCTTAAATGCTGGAGTTCCACTTTTTCACCTTTCCCTTCGGCTCCAATGCATTTTTCCAAACCAGTAAAATTTCAGTGAAATAGAGAGAGATCTCAGTTTTGGTCATCCACATTTATAGTTGACACTAGGCTAGTGTGGAGGGGCCATTTTGAATCTATAACCAGCTCTATAACTACAACTATTAAACACTAATGACTTGTGCACCTCTATGTAATGTGTTGCAATGCAGCCTCACTTATGTTTAAAATTTGAGCACCAGAAAATCTCTGATTCTAGTCTTAATGCTAGAAGAGGTTTAATGGGGTTTCCTGACAATCTGGAAGGAGTTCATTGTTCGATCGTACAATGGAGAGTGCAGGGCAGTGAGGGTCCTGGACTGGGAAATTGTGAACCGAAATATTGAGAATTTTGCTTACACAGAGGATGCTTACTCCCACCAGTATCATCCCGATAAAGGCGCACAGCCACCTGCAGAGAGACAAGACGGACAGGCACAGTTTAGTTTAAAATAGAAATGAAAGGCAAAACTTTATTGTATAGATATAAAAAAAACAGCACACTGAGCTTGCCAGTGAATGGCTGTGCAATGGGGGCGTGTCAGGACAAGTCTGATAATTGGAGGAGAGCACACTGAGTTCCCAGCATTGCTAGAGAACTGACCACGGTGTGCTCTCCTGCTTGGTGTGGTCAGTTTTTAATAAGAAAGCAAGGGGACTAGCAGGAACACCAGTGATTCCACATAAAGGAAGCAATGCAAAGAGAACAGGATACTTTCTCATATAAGTACATGGTACAGCAGGCACATATCAGGACTATGAAGTGTTGGGGTAACAAACACTTTAAATAACATCACTGCGTCTTTGAGACTTCATTTAAACCAGATGCACTGGTATGCACTGTTCAACACATGCCAGCGCGGATACATTGTTAAAGCAATGCATTTAACCCTTTTGCAGCCAGAGCTGTTCTTGTATTTTCTGCACACATGCTTAAAAAAAAATATTTTAGGCCTTAAGATTACATAACCCCCCCCCCCCCAAAAAAAACATAAAGTTTCTGAAAGCAGACACCCTTGAAAATAAAATGGTGGTAGTATCAATTTTTTATGTCACACAATATTACCGCAAAAGTCTAATGCCGCGTACACACGAGCGGACTTTACGGCGGACTTTGCCCGGCGGACTGGATTTCGTCGGACAATTCGATGTGTGTGGGCTCCAGCGGACTTTGTTTTCTCAAAAGTTGGACGGACTTAGATTTGAAACTTGTTTCAAATTTATCCGTTGAAATTGAGTCCGGTCGAAAAGTCCGCCGTCTGTATGCTAGTTCGACGGACAAAAAAGCCACGCTAGGGCAGCTATTGGCTACTGGCTATGAACTTCCTTGTTTTAGTCCGGTCGTACGTCATCATGTACGAATTCGACGGACTTTGGTGGATTGTGTGTAGGCAAGTCCGTTCATTCAGAAAGTCCGTCGGAAAGTACGTCGAAAAGTCCGCCGGGCAAAGTCCGCCGTAAAGTCCGCTCGTGTGTACGCGGCATAAGAAACGCAAAATTTCTTGTTCACATTTTTTATTGAAGGTAAAGACAAGAAGTCTCAACAGGATGCATTAGAAAGAAATCTTCCCTCTGGATAAGGGGAGGCAATAGTGGTAAAGTAGCTTGATGCCGAGAAAGGGACACAGCCCTTTGCATCACAACGTACAAAAAATAACAGCAAAGCACTAAAAACATCACAGGGATACACGGTGTGGGTTAGTTTGAGGGTGCTTAGGGGATTAATGAGAAGTGAAAGCCAGGAACAGATTTGTTTCCTGTGAAAAAAGGTCGGTTACAGAGGACTCCAGACGGAGTTTCCCCGAGCCTCGCAAATAGACGGTTGTCTAAGAGTCCTCGTAACGGATAAAGATTAAATTGTGTGATAGACATTGAAAGCGTTTATAGGTCTTAACTTAGGGGAGTTGCAGTTAGTGGGGAATATCCAGTCTCAGCATGATGGGCAGTTAAGTTGGTTGGAGCTGGGAGGTTCACATCCAGAGGAGAAGAAATAAAGGTGGAGGGAAGAGAGAGGAGGAGAGGAGAAGAGAAGGGGGGAGTTGAGAAAGAGGGTAGCTCAGGAGGAGGTGAAGGTCAAGGAGGGAGCTCCCCAAGAGGAGATAGAGGTCTGGTCTCTATGGGTAAACAAAGTGATAAATAGGGTTATGCAAGGTAGCAGTAAAGCGTTATCGAAGTCAGAGGGTAGGTAATGGTCAACCCAGGGTTTCCAAAGGCGTTCAAACTTTTTGACCCTGTCTAAGAGAACTGCTTCTATTTTTGAATGAATCATGGTAACTCTATTCTTTGTTTCCAAGACAGTGAGGGGGGGGGGGTTTCCAGGCTTTCACAATGGTTTGCTTCGCAGCAGTCTTAACCTGCAGAAGTAGCTTGAATTGGAGATGGGTTACATCAGGAGGTTTCTTATTGAGTAGGGCTATGGCTTGGTCGGGGGCTATGGTATTACCAATAAGGGTGGAGAGGTGGTGGAAAATGTCGGCCCAAAATGATTGAGCTAGCATGCAATGCCACCAGGTATTAGGTGGGTGCCTTTGTCCAGTCAACCCTGGAAACAAGCAGAGTAGGACAGAAGATATTTGGCAATCCTTAAAGGGACCAAGTACCAGCGCATCAATACTTTGCAATTAGTTTCAGAGGCTACAACATTCTGTGAGCCCAATTTTGTAGCGGCCCCAAAAGTTGGACCAGTCAGTAGCATCCAATTGAAGGCCCTGATCAGATTCCCACTTGTTTACGTAGTATAGAGATGTGTGAGGTGGTGGATCTAACAACTGTAAGTAGAAAGAGGAGATTAGGCCCTTGCATATATGTTCAAAGTAAGGAGGGGTCTGTGCATAAGCATGAAGAGAACATTTTTTTTAAGTTTGAGGAAGCGGGAAATTTCGGAATCGGGGATTCTGTATGTTTCACAAATGTCTTAAAGGTGTCGGGTTGTGAATTTATGGGCCTGGATTGGGTTGACTGTAGACCATCGGCTAAAGGAGGAGGGGGACGTCCGTGCCGGATAAAAAGCGGGGTTTTGTAGATAGGATAGAAGAGGGTTATGGGGTGATTGGAAAGAAACGCAAAATTTCTGTAAAAAAATACACTAAATTTAATTTTAGTTAATTTTAGGGCACACAAACTCATCAAATTACCCAATTTTTTGGTAAAATATAAAAGATGAGGTTGCACCGACTAAATAGATACCCAACATGTCAAACCTTAAATTTTCGTGTGCCCGTGCAATGGCGACAAACGTAGTACCCTATATTTTCCATAGGCGACGCATTAAAAGCCCGCTATAGGTCATCAGTTTAGCGTTACGGAGGAGGTCTGGTGCCAGAAATATTTCTTTCAATTAGGTGTGCGTGGCAATATGTAATGTGTATCGCAATCAGCAAAATGTGCGTTTACATTCGTATGTGCCTATATATGTGGGCCTCAAAAAAAAATTGGGGGGGGATTATATGTGCTTAGGTGTAACTTTCTTTTTTTTATTTATTTATTTATTTATTTTATCACATAGGAGACAAAAAGTCCTTTGCAATGTTTTTTTGGTGACAAGAAAAGAAAACAAATGCAGCCACCACATCTAATGATTGGTAAGCTGCAATAGATTACATTTTGGGGTTTGGGTTTAATACTGCTTTAAATAGGAGCTTTAAATAGGAGCAGTTCATGCTAGTGTACTGTGTGATGTGCGCCGCCCTGCACTGAAAGAAAAAAAAAGTAGAACAGCCCTTACTTTTTTCAGCGACCGACTATGTGTGTAAACGCCTGTAAGCCAACAGCAACATGCATAAACGCAAGAGTCAAAACAGTCTGTTGAAGTTCCCTTTTAGGGCTCATGCACACACAGGGCCATGGATAAGGGGGTACCACTGGTCTTTCTGTACAGGGCCCCCAGGCAACAGGGGGGGGCCCAGGCAGCAGGGTGATCAACGAAGCAGGGGGCAATTACTGGAACCAATCCCTTGTATGGCTCTCTGCAGCAGCTGAAAGCTGGCTTCTTCTCCTCTCCCTCCCATTGGCTTTCAGCTGCTTTAGAGAGAGCCATACAGGGGATTGGTTCCAGCAATTGCCCCCCCTCCCCACCCATCACTATGCCTGTGCACCATACATTTCCCCTTGCTGCCCAGGCCTCCCTGTGTACCCCCCTATCCCTGTAGTGCTGTCGGTTTCCCTCCTCTCCTTCCCGCTGGCAGCTGCAAGCACACAAAAGGATTCTTCAAGATAGAGAGTGGGGGAAGGGTCTGGTAAATATGTCATATTTACCAGCCCCCTTCTTTCCTGAATGAACACAATGAGTGATCAATACCGATCCAGCATAGAAGAGTGATGTGGGGACATATAGACCCCAGATCTCTCCATAAAGATGACCTGCTGTGCTCTATTCCTATTACAAGGGATGTTTACATTCCTTGTATTAGGAATAAAAGTGTTAAAAAAACTAAGGGAAAGTATAAAAATAAACAATAAAAAATAGTTTTTAAAGTGCCCCATCCCCTCGCGCTCACATGCAGAAGCAAACGCAAACATAGGTTGCGCTAGAATATGTAAACAGCGGTCAAATCACACATGTGAGTTATCGTTGAGAACGTTGGAGCGAGAGCATAATTCTAATAATATAAGTAATCATAATCTACTAGTTTAAAGGAGTTGTAGAGGCAGAAGGTTTGTTATCTAAATGCATTAAGATAAAAAACCTTCTGTGTGTATCAGCCGCCCCAGCGCCCCCCTAATACTTACCTGAGCCTCATCTCTCTCCAGCGATGTCCACGAGTGTCTTAGCCATCTGGGACTCTCCTCCTGATTGGCTGAGACACAGCAGCGACACCATTGGCCCTGCGGCTGTCAATCAAAGTCAGTTAGCTAATCAGGAAAGAGAGGGGGTGAGGCCGGGTCGGGGGGGTTGTGTCTGAATGGACACACAGAGCTGTGACTCGGTTCGGGTGTCCCCATAGCAAGCTGCTTGCTGTGGGGGCACTAGCCAGAAGGGAGGGGCCAGGAGAGCCGAAGAGGGACCCGAGAAGGGGAGGATCCGGGCTGCTCTGTGCAAAACCAACTGCACAGAGGAGGTAAGTATAACATGTTTGTTATTTTTATTTTATTTTTTTTAAAACGAGACTTTACAATCACTTTGTACCATAGTTTGGCGCCATCCCGCAAGTGTGTGCTATTTTAAAGTGTGACATGTTTGGTATCTTTTTACTTGGCGTAACATCATCTTTTATATTTTACCAAAAAATTGGATTATCGGTTGTGTTTTGTTGTATTCAAATTTATTAAATTGTATTTTTTATAAAAAATTTGTGTTTGGAAAATTGCTGCGTAAATACCGTGTGACATGAAAAAATTGCAACAGCTGCCATTTTATTCCCTAGGGTCTCTGCTAAAAAAATATATATATATTTTGGGGGGTTCTGAGTAATTTTCTAGCAAAAGATGATGGTTTTTACATGTAGGAGAGAATTGTTATAGGGCGTACACACGGTCGGACTTTGTTCGGACATTCCGACAACAAAATCCTAGGAATTTTTCAGACGGATGTTGGCTCAAACTTGTTTTGTCTACACACGGTCGCACAAAGTTGTCGGAAAATCCGATCGTTCTAAACGCGGTGACGTAAAACACGTACGTCGGGACTATAAACGGGGCAGTGGCCAATAGCTTTCATCTCTTTATTTATTCTGAGCATGCGTGGCACTTTGTCCGTCGGATTTGTGTACACACGATCGGAATTTTTGACAACGGATTTTGTTGTCGGAAAATTTTATCTCCTGCTCTCCAACTTTGTGTGTCGGAAAATCCGATAGAAAATGTCCGATGGAGCCCACACACGGTCGGAATTTCCGACAACACGCTCCGATCGGACATTTTCCATCGGAAAATCCGACCGTGTGTACAGGGCATTAGGGTTGGCCTGGGCTGGAAGTGGTTAAATAACAAAAAAGGAATGTGTAATGCGCTAAAACCATCCCCAATGTCCCTCACTACAGCCCAGAACCGAATGGAGCATTTAGTGTGCAGCCACTGTGAAGGGGGCCTTACAAATAAAGCTTACTACAGTTAGAAAAAAAACCAAAACGTAAAGTGCATGGTAAAAAGCAACGCGGTCTACCAATGCATGTGCATTTACATGCACTCAGTGCCCTGCCATACAATCTTGCCTGTTTGCAGCGCATAGTAAACATGTTCCCACAGACAGCGCCCATTACGGGTGTCATTTGTGATTTATCGATCGCCTCCGGCTGTGAAACATTCCGAATTACAAGCACTTTACTCGTCAAACGTCCAATTTGTTTATTTTGTGTCTCCAATCAATAAAACTGTGATTGTACGAGCGGCCTCGCGCTGAGCGGACATCGACCGCAGCTTCCGTCTCCGCATTAACCCTTCCTGCCCCAGAGTGTGCCATGCAGCATTCCCCTACTGCTTCAATAAAGAGAAAGAAGTGACGGGACTGACGGCCGGACAGAAATCGCTCTCCCACGACACCATGAATGTTCCCCGTCCTTCCGCTGATTAGATCTGCAGCAGACAGCAATATGCAGCTAATGAAAAGACTCACCTGCCCATCTTATGAGCCAGAGGCCCGAAGATATTGGTTCCGATTAGATAAGACACGCTGGCCGGGAGGAAGGCCACACCTGAAGGGGGAGAAAATTCCTCTTATCAGCATTGATGAAACATTCATGAAAAGGTTTCATATCCGCCGTGTCTTATCGGCAGCACCATCACCCTGCAGCAGCAGAGCCTGAGCTTTATTACGGCACACCGACCATCCATCTCACTGATGTTTATTGAGTGACTGGCGGAGTCGGCGCAGTACATAACCGCCAACCCCGGGACAGTCTTGTCTCCACCAATTACAGCTCAGGATGTGGAACCTCGCATGGTGCTGATACTTAGATTTCACTACAGAGGGGGGAAGAGGTCAGGAGATCTACACTATATTGTCAAAAGTATTGGGACGCCCGCCTTTACACGCACATGAACTTTAATGGTGTCTTAGTCCGTAGGGTTCAATATTGAGTTGGCCCTCCCTTTGCAGCTATAACAGTTTCAAGTCTTCTGGGAAGGCTGTCCACAAGGATTAGGAGTGTGTCTGTGGGGATGTTTGACCATTCTTCCAGAAGAGCATTTGTGAGGTCAGGCACTGATTTTGGATGAGAAGGCCTGGCAGTCTCGGCTCTAATTCATCCCAAAGGTGTTCTATCGGGTTGAGGTTAGGACTCTGTGCAGGCCAGTCAAGTTTCTCCACCCCAAACTCGCTCATCCATGTCTTTATAGACCTTACTATGTGCAGTGGTGCTCAGTCATGTTGGAATGGGAAGAGGCCATCCCCAAACTGTTCCCACAAAGTTGAGAGCATGAAATTGTCCAAAATGTCTTGGTATGCTGACGCCTTAAGAGTTCCCTTTACTAGAACTAAGGGGCCAAGCCCAACCCCTGAAAAACAACCCCGCACCATAAGGGAGGGAGGTTGAAGGTTCTGCTATCACGGAGGGTGTAGATGGAGGTTGGAGACCCCGCTCTCTCAACTAGGGATAGAGGGAGGTCAAAGGCCCTGGACCTGTGAATTGGGGGTTAGGTGGAGATTGGAGACCACGCTTATTCAATTGGGGATAGAGCGAGGTCAAAGGCCCTGGGGATTAGGGGTAGATGGAGGATGGAGGCCCTGTTCTCACTGATTGGGGATACAGGAAGGTTGGAGGCACTTCGGTTGATTTCTTCCACGTATTTTCTCCATCTCGCATCCTCCTCGGAACAGCAAGCGGTGTGCGCTCAGCTCTGACAATATTCCTCTGTCAGCTTCCATCTGCACGATGTACTCTCCATGCGTGATCTAACAAACTCTGTATGTGTGATATATATGCAGCTGTCAGTATGCTCTGTTCATCTGTATGTCATATAGAATTTCTAGGAAATGTTTTTCTGAAAGGCCTTAAATGCTGCAAGAAACCTTTACATAAAATATATTTGAATAATGAACGCTATCCCTATGGCTGGAGCAAAACCGTGGCCTCTGCCTGCATCTTGTGGCCAATCGTGATTTAGCGTGACAGTGGTTAATTTGACTAGAAATTTAGCCACACCATAAAGAGCTCTCTTCAAAGTACATAATTGGATGCTGACAACATATGTGGGCACATGAAATCTGACTGGGCCCAGGGCCCACCCAATCTGCCAATCACCATCAGACCAAGAAGTTGATGATAGATTGCCTATTATGTAAGAGAGTTTTTAATTAGGAGGACTCTTAATCACCGTCAGAATAGGAGGACCTCTAGAGGAATCCTCGCCAATTACTGATGAATCTTATTATAAGGAGATGTAACAGGACAGGGAAAAGATCTCACCTAACTGCCATTTCCGGGAGCACATTGTCTCCATCATCCAGATGGGCAGTGCCGGTTCCAGCATAGCGATTGCCATATTAGCAAAACAGATGGAGCCTGAAAAATAAATGAATGGAAATTAGAAATCACCCCAAAAATTGCCCAATTCCATCTGTTGTGCCAGAACTGTCTTTGAGTCCTCTGTGAGCCTTGTGTACCTTCCTGAGCCCTGATCTAGCTTTTGTCACCTATGACCACCATCCGTTGCCCTCTCAGTACCAAATCTGACCCCGATCAGTCCAGCCAATTAGGTGACAGTCACTATGGATACTGTTCAAATCGCAGCGACTCAAAAAGTTTCCTGCACTATTTCTGTGCGATTTCATGTGCAACTTGCATTGACATCTGTGTAAATGAAGTCGCACAAATGTCAGCAAGCTCATGAAGTTGCACTGAAGTAGTGCAAATTCAAAGCCGCACTGGTGTGAACAAGAGCTTAAAGCAGGGTTCCACTCAAATTTTTAACTTAATCTTATCCCCTTCAGTTAATTGCATAGGTGTTCAAATGCCGCATGAAAATTTTTTTTATCGCTGTAATTACCTTTATATTGTACTTTATTGTGGCACTTCCTGTCTCTCCTCCAATAGGAGTAGGCGTGTTTATTGCCTTCCCCCGGCGCCGCACTGTCTCCTGGGAGCTTAGTGTCAGGCTTCCCAAGATTCGGTGTGGAAACAATGATCATGCGTGTGAACAAGCTGTGAATGAACAGCATTCACCGCATCCAGGAAATCAATGCTTGTGGGCTTCACATGCCCACAAGCAAGATGGAAACAGCCAGCATCACGTTTTTTAAGTTACTCTTCAGTACGAAAACAGACAGAGGCGGAAATATTACACCCAAACTGTGAGTATTATTTTGGGATTAGCAAAGTGTCTCAATGACCTAAAAAAGAAAAAAAAGATTGGTCGCTGGACTCCCGCTTTAAGGGGGGTATTTACTAAAACTGGAGCACACAGAATCTTGGTCAGCTGTACATAGTAACCAATCAGCTTCTAACTTTTAACTAAGCTGCACCAGTTTTAGTAAATCTCCCCTTTAGCCTTGTGCAATATGAGTGTGACTATCTGTATTCTCATCTGCTAAAGATGATTTGTTGGAGCCTTTTCTAAGTACTTCTCAGTGACCCTGTGCCCATGAGTACCACCAATGTGGTAATGAGTTTAAAGAACATTCGCTGTAAATTCTCCAGTATTTGGCCTCCTCCATTGACTGCGCTCCCTATTGACTGACCCTGTAGTGTTCTAATCTTAATGAAAAATGTCTTCACAATTTCCTTCATGTCATATCTAAGCAATCTCTACCATAATGTTGTCATGCCAACGCAGAAACATAAAGCATCTCTTATTAATATATCACGGATATTAAAAGTCACCTCCACACCTTTTGTCCCATGGCCTTATCTGATATTATTATACCCCATAATTGACTGTAGCCACCATAAAGTCTTAAGCATATACAGAGGAAAACTGTCAATATCTCAGATAATACTTAAAGAGTTAGCCCACCAAAACTTTTTAGTTAGGGCTGGTTGGTGGCTTTTTCTATCTCTCCACCTTCCAGGTACATTACTAGAGAACCCACAGTGCCTGATGTTTATTTCATTAATAAAACATCATTGAGATTGTAGAATGACAATGACTTTCCCGCCATTAGAAGTAAGAATCCTTGACTGGGTGGGTGAAGCAAGGTTACTAATAAAGAGACCAGACATCATCTGTCTCTGACTGGAGTGTCTATATTAGAGGAGTGTCACAGAAGGTCTAGGAGTCACTGTAAATGGAGGTGAGGGAGGTGCCAGTCATTACATGAAACGTTCTTCTATATGGAACACCAAAGATTGCTATTGAGTAAATGAACAGTGACACTGTGGGAATCTCCCAAAATCCCCCCTCCACCTCCTACTGCTAGGATTTTCAATTGAAATTGTTTAGCATAGATCTGAAAGCTACACAGACTGACGTGGGGGAAAAAGTTGTCTACACCTGATCTGGGAGGGGTGGAAGTGATGCCATCTACAGTTCACAAACATGACATCCGGTGTGACCCCCACCACAACAAAGACCTACCTGCTGCAATCAGGATGTAGGGGTCCCTTAGGAGCTCGAACAGCGAGGTCCCAGTCTGGCTCTGAAAGAAGAACAAAATCAAAAATGAATTCTTATGTTTACATATGGCCCCACTGTGGTGATTGCGTTGGCAAACTCACCTCTGGCTGAGCTCTGGAGGGTTGCAGGATGAAGAGCTGGAGGGCTGCAGGGAGGAAACATTTGGCTCATTACATAGAATATGTATTGCCTTCTAAAACAGCTTTTCTCAACCAGTGTACAGTGGAAACCTAGGGTTCCTTCAGAGGCTGCTTGTGGTTCCTTGAGCTGTGGCTAATTGACCTCTCTTCTAAAGGTGCCTGCAAAGTTCTGGGTCCAATGCCACT
The DNA here is from genome assembly GCA_037952925.1 of Lithobates clamitans. NCBI lineage: Eukaryota > Metazoa > Chordata > Amphibia > Anura > Ranidae > Lithobates > Lithobates clamitans. The sequence continues at coordinate 2,496,621 of JBBGZY010000597.1, forward strand.
TGGCAGAGCCAATGGCATGACACCTATGATCTTCTGAGCTGTAAGGATGGCATGCTGATGACCACTGCGGGGGGGGGGGATTGTTGCCACTAACCAACAAAATAAGGGCGCATTCTTCCCACTGACCACCACTGTAAGGAGTATTCTTCCCAATGACCACCACTAGGGGGAGCATTCTTACTACTGACCATCAATGTAGGAGGCATTCTTCCCACTGATCACCAATTAAGGGGGGCATTCTTCCCACTGACCATCAATATAAGGGGGGTATTCTTCCCACTGACCATCAATGTAAGGAACATTATTCCCGCTGATCTTCGGTGATTTTATTTTAACAGTGACCTGAGAATGATTTCAATGGTTCCTTCAGGGTAAAAAGGTTAAGAACATTTGTTCTATCATACAACTAGAATTTGACTTACCACCATCAAAAAGAACAAGAACTGCCAGCACCAGGAACGGAGCCGTCTTCCCCACAAACTCGTACAAGATGCTTCCAAACGGCGGTCCCACTGCCGAGTAAAACTGTCATCAGTGCAGTGTAGGAGGACAGAATCTACCTACATCATTAAATGACGAGTCCCTTACAAGGTTGGTTCTAAAGCTGGACTTACAGGCCACAAAGATCCTATGCCTATCAAAGGTGACTAGGTCTGCTAGCCTCTAGGCATGGTAGTTTGGCTGAGATCACAGGAGATGTTACACCACCCACAAAGCGCAGATGCTGGTTGGACATTAACAAAACAATCTGACCAATGATGTATCTTTAACTTGCAGAAGGGGCATCTAGACATGGATGCTGTAATCTTAAAGTGGAGTTCCACCCACTTTTACAACTCTTCAGCATCCCTCACTAAACTGTGCACTGTAAACAAATTGGATATTTTTTTATTTTTTTTCTCAGCACCTACTGTATATCTGCTGTGTTCATTTTTCACTTCCTCCTCCCTGGCCGCGGCCCATCGCATCATTTCCTGTTTGCAATGCCTTCTGGGAAGGGGCGGCAACTTCCTCTGAAACTGCCGTTGCTATGGAAACCTGACCTGAAACCTATTACACTGCTTGTGCTGCACTGAGCATGTGCGAGATCTGCAAGGATGAGATCCAAGAAGAAATACAGTCTGGCTTTAGATGCCCACACTTAAGATGGCCACGGCCTGCTGTAAGTTTATAAAATAACAAACTACTGCTTTAAACTAACAAAACAGACCTTAATTTACAGACTAACTTTACTAGAATACATTAAGCTTGTATATTATAGGGGTATTTTTATTTAAAAAGTATCATTTCGGCCGGAACACCACTTTAAAAGAATGTATGTCTGTGGGCCAAAAGACTGCTCAACTGCTGCTTTTAACCCTGGAGCATAATAGGCTACCAGATGAAAAATCCCAAATTGTCCTCTTACACTCATATAGGTATTGTATGCTGCCATGGCAACAGTCTTATTGACAGCTGAATTCTGTTGGATTTGTGGATATTGTCCTTTGAATGTGATGACTCCTACCTGTGTTATTTCACCCAGTCTCCATTTTTTGTGGGATTACCATCTGGCATCTATATTTATGTTCTGCAATAATTGGCCGAATGTTCAATTTCTCCTGCAATCTAGTCATCTGTAACAATCCCAAGTACATTCTCCAATTCTTCATTTATGAAGAGTTCCCGCAGACAATGCAACCTCTCATCTGGAAATATGTATTTATTATATAACCTCTCTGCTACCATTTCAGCTGCTCAACACTCCACGTTAGTCCCAATATATAGAAATTAAAACAAGAATCTGAGCCCTATATGACATAAGGGTTTGTATTAAAGAAAACACCATATTTAAAGTGCACTCCTCCCTTTTTTTCCAGTTTTAGAGAAGACAATATCTGTTTACTTTTGCCATTGAGTAATTCCATGTTATCATTCATCATATAGTTTAACAAGAGCTTTTTTAGTTTCCCTAGATATTGCAGCTCACCCTATACTTCCACCCACTGCTGACATCAGCTCTCCAAGTGTGATAGACACCAGAGTTGGTTGCTGTAGTATACCACCCCAATGCCTTATATCCATGATTTGGGGACCCCAGCTTGTGAGAACTCCCAGACATTCATTCTCCCCTTCATGCTCCGTGCCATCTTATATAGGAATAGGCAGGTGCAGTCTGCTTTCCCCACTGCAGGTGGAGCTCAAATGCAGCGGGAGAGGGAGTCAAGAGGAACTTAGTTCCTCTATGGTTCCCTGGTCACAGGGGGCAGCTATCCAATTGGATCCTGGCTCCCCATGTGACTCTGGTGGCCATCTTGTGTCAGTCGGAGTCTGTTTAAGACCCTGGCTCCCGGGCTTGGTGCTCATTTTGCGTGTGGCTAGAGTAGGACAGGTTACCAGTCTAGCAGGGAAAAATAATAACTTCAGGAAGAGGTGCCGGAGGTGTAGAATAAGTGCAGGGACACACCACCCTATCTGGAAGCCTCCTCACTTGGGTACAGACCAGCTCCTCAAGACAGACGGTGTCGGCACACCTGAGGCCTACTTCTACTGAATCATCCATGTAAGTGCTCCTGGTTGGGTTGCCTTCCAGCAGGGCCTGTTCTGTATTGCCAAACTTAAGTTACAATATATTTCTGTATCTCTGCACTGGGATCCTGAGTCTTTTCTGCCACCGCAACACGGTGCAGTTACCGACACACGAAAAGTTTGATGTATCAGAGTATACAGATATGTTTTTCACAACGGAGCAGAAAGAGAGAGGAAGTCGGAGGACATATACAGAAAGCTGACTCCCCCCTCAGAACACCAGTGAGGGGATCTCTGGCTACAGTGAATTTCATGGAGCTTTAATTAAGGAACTCAACTACTTTAGCACGACTGCATTGTTTGCTTGAAGGAATAAACTCTTCACTGATTGGACTCAGTGATTACCCGGAAATGCTCTTTAATTAGACTGAAAGGGTGCATGAAGGGATCACAGAGTTTTGACTGCGTTATCTGCCACCATATAGAGGTGTCAGATCCAACATAAACCTCTGATATGCTATTGGATATTCCTCTGTGTTAAGCAACACTATATGGCTAAAAGAATTTGGACCCCCCTATCTACATTACTGAGTTCAGTTGTTTCCAGTGAAGGGAACTGTTACTACTACAACATACAGACATTTTAGATAGGTGTGGGCATTCAACCTGATGGCGCAGTTTGGGAAGTCCATTTTCTGTTCCACCATGACTGTGCCTCTGTACACAAAGAGGGCTCCATAAAGACAGGGTTTGACCAATTTGGTGTAGAGGAATTTGAGTATCCTGCACAAAGACCTTCTCACCCAACACCAGTACCTGACCTCAAAAATGGGCACAAATTCCCCAAACACACTCCAAAACTTTGTAAAAAACCTTCTCAGAAGAGTGGGGACTGTTATAGCCACAACGAGGGACCAACCCCATATTGATGACATGTCCAACAACCTTGTCTAATGCCCCGTACACGCGGTCGGATTTTCCGACGGAAAATGTGTGATAGGATCTTGTTGTCGGAAATTCCGACCGTGTGTAGGCTCCACCACACATTTTCCATCAGATTTTCCGACACACAAAGTTTGAGAGCAGGCTATAAAATTTTCCGACAACAAAATCCGTTGTCGGAATTTCCGATCGTGTGTACACAAATCCGACGCACAAAGTGCCACGCATGCTCAGAATAATAAAGAGATGAAAGCTATTGGCTACTGCCCCGTTAATAGTCCCGACGTACGTGTTTTACGTCACCGCGTTCAGAATGATTGGATTTTCCGACAACTTTGTGTGACCGTGTGTATGCAAGACAAGTTTGAGCCAACGTCCGTCTGAAAAAATCCTAGGATTTTGTTGTCGGAATGTCCGATCAAAGTCCGACCGTGTGTACGGGGCATAAGTGTGATGGTCAGGGGTTCATAGACCTTATTTACCTATTGTAGATGCAGACATTCATAAATTGGTCACTAAAAATCATTTTACCAATAGATCAGGATTGGATGAACATGTGTGCCTATGAGGAAGGGAAATGGAGCGCTCAGCGGATAATGTATTCATCAGTGATGGCCTCCTAAAGGGGAAAATACCCATCAACCAAAAACATTCCTATCTAATTGGTTGCCCCCTTGGAGGCTGACCACAGTTGGGTAGGGCCTGCCGACAAATGAATAATCCCTGATCTGACTATAAATGGCTGGATTGGGTGAAAACTCCCTGGAGACGCCAGGAAGAACCTCTTTGGAAGGATTCATCTTCTCAGCTAAATAAACTCTGATATTGGAGCCAATACAGTAACAGACAATATGCCCAGATCTGATCTAAATTCCATCTTCATGCTGCAATAAGTTTCCAATAATGAAGCTGAGTCTCAGGTGCTGAGAGGAAATTACAAGAGTCCTAGAAAGACATAGGAATTCATATCCAATCTGCAGCAAGCGGGAATAAGGAGAATCAGCTATGTGAGAGTCACAAATTCGACTATAGCCTCATTCACACATGTGGTGGTTCCTAACACCTCCGAAAAGTGATCCATGGTAGATTACTTTTCAGAGGGGCTTTAGAGCTACTTTACAGGTGTTCAGGAGGCAATACTTTTTTGTTTTGTATCACAAGGGGGATTTTACATTGAAATACTATGCTGCGTGCCAAACATTTGGCATACGGTTGCGGGTTGGTCCCATTTGCCTTTAATGGAAGTGCTTCGCAAGGGTTAAACAGAAAACTGAAGGGTTTAACATTATTATTATTATTCAGGATTTATATAGCGCCAACAGTTTACGCAGCGCTTTACAATATAAAAGGGAGACAATACGGTTATAATACAATATAATACAAGAGGATTAAGAGGGCCCTGCTCAGAAGAGCTTACAATCTAATAGGGTGGGGCAGGTACAATCCACCCTTTGCAGCTAAAACAGCTTCAACTCTTCTGGGAAGGCTGTCCACAAGGTTTAGGAATGTGTCTATGGGAATGTTTGACCATTCAGATAACCCCCTAGGAGAAGCGCTCTCCAGAGGGGGTTACCTTGCGGCCGCACTTGTTGCGTCCATAAACATGAATGCCGGACTCCGCCCCGCCCCCGGCGCCCGTGTCATTGGATTTGATTGACAGCAGCGGGAGCCAATGGCTGCGCTGCTATCAATCTATCTAATCAAGAGCCGGGACCCCGTGGAGAGAGGGACAGTGCGTCCCCGACGAAGAGATGAAGGGACTCAGTTAACTAAAACGAGGGGGCTAGGGGCCGGTGACTGCCAGGTGTTTTTTCTTTTTTTTTTTTATTTATAACAGAAAAGGAGGCCCATATGGACCGATACAGTACAATGTACAGAGAATTGTCAACAAACATAACAATTACATAACACATCAATATGCATTAGTCACTAAAAATAGGTGTAGACTTCTCTCCACCCTGGAAAGGAACCTATATGCGTCTTACTATGTGTCATGTTATGTTAGTACAGTCCCATGAGCTCCTTCCCTTCTTTTTTTTTTGCCAGGTGTTTTTTCACCTTAATGCATAGGATGCATAGCAACTGCTTGCCCCCCGCCCACCGTCAAATGACGGCGTGGCTGTACGGTGCGGCCGTCATATGACGTCGTCCCAGAACGGCCATGTTGCTAGGACACGGCATAACCACGATCTCTGTAAAGAGCCGCGTCCCTGGGTATTTAACCATGCGATTGGCTGTGTTCAATCACAGCCGGTCACATGTAAACACGGAGATGCCGGTAATCGGCTCTCCTCGCCCCATACTGACAGCAATCAGTGCCCACAAGTGCCACCAATCAGTGCCCATTAGCAATGCCAGTCAGTGCTGGCAATCAGTGCCACCTATCAGTGCTGCCCATCAATGCCCATCACTGCTGTCGATCAATGCCCATCAGTGTCGCCCATCAGTGCCACCCATCAATGTCCATCAGTGCCCATCTGTATCGCCTATCCGTGCTGCCTATCAGTGCCCACCAGTGCCGCCTATTAGTGCCCATCAGTGCCACCTATCAGTGCTCATCAGTGCCACCTATCAGTGCCCATAAGTGCGGCATATTAGTGCCTCCTCACCAGTGTCCAAAAGTGCCACCTCATCAATGCCCACCAGTTCAGCCTATCAGTGCCGCCTCATCAGCGCACATCAGTGAAGGCGAAAAATTATTTAGTTACAAAATTTACTGACAGAAAAAAAGTAAAAAACATTTTTTTTCAACATTTTTGGCCTTTTTTTGTGTAAAAAATAAAAAAGCCAGCAGTGATTAAATACCACCAAAAGAAAGCTCTATTTGTGTGAAGAAAATTGTAAAACTTTTGTTTGGGTACAGTGTAGCACGATCAATTCAAAGTGCGACAGCGCTGAAAGCTGAAAAATGGCTTGGGCAGGAAGGGGGTGTAAGTGCCCGGTAGGCAAGTGGTTAACGATTGCCTTCCCGAATTTCTAAAAGTACCTCCCTCCGATGTCCGACAACATCATGCTGGAAGTGGAAGAGACGCACATCCGTGGAGCCCCCCTCCCCCTCCTCTGGGAGTTCCTTGTAAGTTTCCTTCTTTCTCCCTTTTCCTGACTCGGTTCTCTTTCTATACATTATTGCTCAGGGTTGTAGATGCTTTTTATTGCCAGTTGGTTGTCACGGCCTCCCTATTCTATAACAATTAAAAATTGAAAATTTCACTTCAGTGTAATGGAAGCCCTGTGACAAAATATAAAAACCACCCCATTATCTGCCTGATTTGTTACACACAATTATGGAAATTAGAAACCTTTTCACCCCATGTAAAGATTCTAGAATCCATTTCAGCCGCATTGCAGTTGTCTTCTCTCTGTGCTTCTGGGAAGGTCTTTATTTCTTATGTCACATGACTCTGTACAGTGCAACCTCCCTCTCCTGCTGCAAGGTTGGTAAGTGAGGCAAAATTAGGAAGGAGGGCATAACTGGAACCAGCGACCATACAGGCTGTACTGACACAGTCTTAGAGTCAAGAGCTTGAGGACAGGAGCCACCAGGATGAGGATAAGATCTGCTGAGCCAATGGTCAGTATAATGTACAGTTTTCATGTCTGAAGAGGACCGATACATTGATAAAATTAGACTCACATAATACGCCCATCGCTAGTCCTCCCAACGCGATGCCCATGGCGTTCCCTCTCTCCTCGTCATCAGTGTAGATGCTGGCCAGCATGCCCATCCCTAGAAAAAGAAGGGAAGTTCTGGGTGCACAGTAGGATCCTGCTACTGCTGATTTTCTTGTTCTGCATAATCAGATCTGGATATAAAGCTGGCTATAGATGAGTGTTTTTCTCCATTCACACAAAATCCCCCCCCCCTCCGGGATATTATATTCTGACAGCGGGACCCAGTGCCAGGACAGGGTCATCCAGCGCCCAGCGCCCAGGGCAAAGATGGCAAATTTGCCCCCCCCCCCAAGTCCCCTTAGCGCTAGGGTCAGGGCATCCCCATCCTTGCAATAATTGCGCCATGGGCAGGCTCCCCTCTTGCCCACTCCTTGTCCCGGCCCTGTCGGGACCCTGCGCTGTAAGAAAACACTAATCAGCGGCTGCAGCTGATTGACTGCAGCCGCTGATTGACAAAAGTTTTGCAGAGTGCCCATTTGACAGAAGTCGACTTCTGTCTAATAGGGAGGGCCACACGCAGGTTCAAATCCGGCTGGTCCCTGTTGTCCTGGATAAAATTCAATTCATCTATATCCAGCTTTAAAGTGTGCAAAATCAAGAAATATATATATATCTATATATCTGTATATCTATCTATCTATCTATCTATATATATATAATGCAGTCTGTCATTATGATTGAATTGTACAGTAAGTTCACCTTTTCAGAAGGAATAAAAAGGTGAACTAACACCGCACACCCTCCCCACCCCCACCGGTCCGCGCTGTACTTACCTCCGTTAGTGATGAGCTGGCAGTGCCCATGCAGCCAGTGCAGTGGTCCAGGGAATTGAAATCCCTGCTCTTTTCCCCTTTATTTTTGCAGGGCTTCTGAGAAGGATCAAAGCAATGATCAATGTCAGCGTTTATCAATCAGAATCGCTCTGATCCATCTCAGAAGTGCTGCAGAAAGGCGGAGAAGAGCAGAAATATCAAGGAAACAAAAAAAGGAGGGAGGGTACTACTAGGGTAATACTTTTAATTTTAATAATAAAGGGTAATCATTTTCTTTCAGCAGAAATATCAAATCTCCAGACTGCTGCAGCGGCTGTGTGGGCACTGACAGCCCACTTTAAAGGTTCAATTACATTTGTGCGGTACACATATGCTGACCATACTTATTTTTTTCAGCGCAGTGCATGGCAATCCACTGTCTTGTACCACGTGGTGGCCAACAGAACTCAATAAAATGTCACAGTAACATTTTAATAAAGGTCATGCAAAAAAACCAAAAAAACTGAACAGCACTGCAGTTTTTCAATCAGATCACACTGCCCACCAGCCACTGTATTGGAATACTGCAGCTGCTGTGAATGGACCCTTACAGGGGTTTGAGAGAAACTACTACAACACTGCATTCATTGGATGTAAACCTTTTTTGGAAAAAAAAACTTGGAACTTCCTAAAAAGTATTGGCTGTTGTATATTCATTTGTTACTTACGTAAAGTCATTTCAAAATGTCATGTCTATCTATGGCTCCTCTGCTTACAGGGTGACAACACTGCCATGTGATTCCATTACAAAAAAGAACAGCGTTGACACCCTAATACAGGAAGTGGATAACGGATCTCTTGGCAGAATCAACAGGTAATAAAAAACAATGTTACAGGAGGACTCAAGAAAAACAAAAACTTACTGGTAATGCTACTCACAGACTATACAGTATCTCCCAAAAGTGAGTACACCCCTCACATTTTTGTAAAATTTTTATTATATCTTTTCATGTGACAACACTGAAGAAATGACACTTTGCTACAATGTAAAGTAGTTAGTGTACAGCTTGTATAACAGTGTAAATTTGCTCAAAATAACTCAGCACACAGCCATTATTGTCTAAACCGCTGGCAACAAAAGTGAGTACACCCCTAAGTGAAAATGTCCAAATTGGGCCCACTTAGCCACTTTCCCTCTTTGCTGTCATGTGTCAGGTGTGAATGTGGAGCAGGTGTGTTAAATTTGGTGTTATTGCTCTCACTCTCTCATACTGGTTACTGGAAGTTCAACATGGCACCTCATGGCAAAGAACTCACTGAGGATTTGAAAAAAATAATTGTTGCTCTACATAAAGATGGCCTAGGCTATAAGAAGATTGCAAAGACCGTGAAACTGAGCTGCAGCACGGTGGCCAAGACCATACAGCGGTTTAATAGGACCGGTTCCACTCAGAAGAGGCGTCGCCATGGTCGACCAAAGAAGTTGAGTGCACGCGCTCCGCGTCATATCCAGAGGTTGTCTTGAGAATGCTGCCAGCATTGCTGCAGAGGTTGAAGGGGTGGGATGTCAGCTTGTCAGTGCTCAGACCATACGCCGCACACTGCATCATATTGGTCTGCATGGCTGTTGTTCCCAGAAGGAAGCCTCTTCTAAAGATGATGCACAAGAAAGCCCACAAACAGTTTGCTGAAGACAAGCAGACTAAGGACATGGATTACTGGAACCATGTCCTGTGGTCTGATGAGACCAAGATAAACGTATTTGGTTCAGATGGTGTCAAGCGTGTGTGGCGGCAACCAGGTGAGCAGTACAAAGACAAGTGTGTCTTGCTTACAGTCAAACATGGTGATGTGAGTTTCATGGTCTGGGGCTGCATGAGTGCTGCCGGCACTGGGGAGCTACAGTTCATTGAGGGAACCATGAATGCCATCATGTACTGTGACATACTGAAGCAGAGCATGATCCCCTCCCTTCGGAGACTGGGCCACAGGGCGGTATTCCAACATGAAAACAACCCCAAACACTCCTCCAAGATGACTACTGCCTTGCTAAAGAAGCTGAGGGTAAAGGTGATGGACTGGCCAAGCATGTCTCCAGACCTAAACCCTATTGAGCATCTGTGGGGCATCCTAAAACGGAAGATGGAGGAGCGCAAGGTCTCTAACATCCACCAGCTCTGTGATGTCGTCATGGAGGAGTGGGAGAGGACTTCAGTGGCAACCTGTGAAGCTCTGGTGAACTCCATGCCCAAGAGCGTTAAGGCAGTGCTGGAAAATAATGGCAGCCACATAAAATATTGACACTTTGGGCCCAATTTGGACATTTTCACTTAGGGATGTACTCACTTTTGTTGCCAGCGGTTTAGACATTAATGGCTGTGTGTTGAGTTATTTTGAGGGGACAGCAAATTTACACTGTTAGGCCCCTTTCACACGATCGGATCGTTCAGGTCCGCCTGTCAGTTTTGACGGCGGACCTGAACAGGTGCTCCATGTTAGCCTATGCAGCGACGGATGTCAGCGGAGACATGTCCGCTGACATCCGACCCTGTCCAATCCGCTAAAAGCAGAAGGATGGCCCTACGTCCAGGTCCGTCGCTGGCGGATCGGATCGGGTGAGATCTGATGAAAACGGACATGCTGTCCGTTTTCATCCGAACTCTCCATAGGCGGCAGCGGCGCCTGACAAGCCCATCCCTTCTCAGTGAGCAGAGAGGGACCTGTCATCCGCCGGCTCAGCAGAGATCAACGGAGAGATCTCCCGCTGAGCCGGCGGACTCCGTGGAAGCGGAGTCCGCCTTGTGTGAAAGGGGCCTTATACAAGCTGTAGACTCACTACTTTACATTGTAGCAAAGTGTCATTTTTTCAGTGTTGTCACATGAAAAGATATAATAAAATATTTACAAAAATGTGTGGGGTGTACTCACTTTTGTGAGATACTGTGTTTATGTATATATATATATATATACATAAACACAGTAGGGAAAATAATTATTTGATCCCCTGCAGAGTTTTTAAATTTGCCCATTTACAAAGAAATTGAGGTTCTACATTTTTTATCATAGGTGTATTTTAAATGATAGAGACAGAATATCAACCAACAATCCAGTTGATTCAGATCAGTTGAGTTGCAGTTCAGTCAGTAAAAAAGTATTTGATCCCCAAGAAAAACATAACTTAGTACTTGGTGGAGAAACCAATGTTGGCAAGCACAGAGGTCAGACATTTCTTGTAGTTGGTGACCAGGTTTGCACACATCTCAGGAGGGATTTTGGTCCACTCTTCTTTATATATCTTTTCTAAATCCTTAAGGTTTCTTGGCTGTCACTTGGCAACTTGAAGTTTCAGTTCCCTTCCTACATTTTCTATAGGATTAAGATCTGGAGACTGGCTAGACCACTCCATGACCTTAATGTGTTTCTTCTTGAGCCACTCCTTTGTTGCCTTGGTGGTATGTTTTGGGTTATTGTCATGCTGGAAGACCCACCCATGTCCCATCTTCAGTGTTCTGGCTGAGGGAAGAAGGTTCTCATCCAAGCTTTCACAATACATGGCCCCATCCATTGGTCCATCAATGCGGCAAAGTCGGCCTGTACCTTTTAGCAGAGAAACGGCCCCAAAGTATAATGTTTCCAACTCTGTGCTTGACTGTAGGGATGGCGTTCTTAGGGTCATAGTCAGCATTTTTCTTCCTCCAGACACGAATCGAGTTAATGCCAAAGAGCTTAATTTTGGTCTCATCTGACCACAGTACTTTCTCCCAATCCTTCTCTGAATCATTTAGATGTTCATTGGCAAGCTTCAGATGGGCCTGTACATGTGCCTTGTTGAGGAGGGGGACCTTGCGGGCGCTGGAGGATTTCAATCCAAGGCAGCTTTTTGTGTTACCAATGGTTTGTTTGGCAACTGTCTTGAGATCATTCACAAGCTCCTCCCGTGTATGTTCTGGGCTGATCCCTCACTTTTCTCATGATCATCCTTACCCCATTAGGCAAAATCTTGCACGAAGCTCTAGACCAAGGGAGATTGATGGTTATTTTGTGTTTTTTACATTTGCGAAAAATGGCTTCAACAGTTGTCTCCTTCTCACCAAGCTTATTGCTGATGGTCTTGTAAGCCATTCCAGCCTTGTGCAGGTCTACAATCTTGTCTCTGATGTTCTTTGACAGCTCTTTGATCTTGCCTGTGATGGTGAGGTTTGACGGGAAGAAAGAGATTCTGTGGACAGGTGTCTTTTATACACATAACGAGTTGACCTTGAGAGCACCTTCTTATATTGACAGGATTAATCTGTGTACCACATGAGCTCATACTGTAGCCAGTCTGTGGGAGCCAGAATTAGGCCCCTTTTACACGGGCTGCCCGATCAGGTCTGCCTGTCAGTTTTTGAGGCGGACCTGATCAGACCATCCATTCACCCCATGGAGCAGCTGATGTCTGCGGTGACATATCCATTGACACCCGCTGCTATCTGATCTTATCCTGTCTTCCAAATCCAGATGGATGGTTTTCCTATTTTCCATTCGCCTGGCGGATCGGATGAAAACGGACAGACGGTCTGTCAAGTGGTTCCGCCACCTCATGTGAAAGGGGCCTTTTAGTTGGTTGGTAGGGGATCAAATGCTTATTTACTCACCCAATTGCAACTCAATTTATAACATTTGTATCGTGTTTTTTTCTGGATTTTTGGTTGATATTCTGACCCTATCATTTAAAATACACCTATGATAACAATTATAGACCCTTCTTTGTAAGTGGGCAAACCTACAAAATCTGCAGGGGATCAAATAATTATTTTCCTCACTGTATTTGTGTGTTTATATATATCTGTGTATATATATATATATATATATATATATATATATATATATATATATATATATATATATATATATATATATATATATATATATATACACACACACAGTATCTCACAAAAGTGAGTACACTCCTCACATTTTTGTAAATACTTTATTATATCTTTTCATGTGACACAACACTGAAGAAATGACACTTTGCTACAATGTAAAGTAGTGAGTGTACAGCTTGTTTAACAGTGTAAATTTGCTGTCCCCTCAAAATAACTCAACACAGCCATTAATGTCTAAATCGCTGGCAACAAAAGTGAGTACACCCCTAAGTGAAAATATCCAAATTGGACCCAAAGTGTCAATATTTAGTGTGGCCACCATTATTTTCCAGCACTGCCTTAACCCTCTTGGGCATGGAGTTCACCAGAGCTTCACAGGTTGCCACTGGAGTCCCCTTCCACTCCTCCATGATGACATCATGGAGCTGATGGATGTTAGAGACCTTGCGCTCCTCCACTTTCCGTTTGAGGATGCCCCACAGATGCTCAATAGGGTTTAGGTCTGGAGACATGCTTAGCCAGTCCACCACCTTTATCCTTAGCTTCTTTAGCAAGGCAGTGGTTGTCTTGAAGGTGTGTTTGGGGTTGTTATCATGTTGGAATACTGCCCTCTGGCCCAGTCTCCGAAGGGAGGGGATCATACTCTGCTTCAGTATGTGACTGTACATGATGGCATTCATGGTTTCCTCAATGAACTGTAGCTCCCCAGTGCTGGCAGCACTCATGCAGCCCCAGACCATGAAACTCCCACCACCATGGTTGACTGTAGGCAAGACACACTTGTCTTTGTACTCCTCACCTGGTTGCCGCCACATGCGCTTGACACCACCTGAACACCACCTGAACCAAATACAGTAAGTTTATCTTGGTCTCATCAGACCACAGGACATGGTTCCAGTAATCCATATCCTTAGTCTGCTTGTCTTCAGCAAACTGTTTGCGGGCTTTTTTGTGCATCATCTTTAGAAGAGGCTTTCTTCTGGTATGAAAGCCACGCAGATCAATGCTGGCAGCAAGCATACATCTATTTCCCAAAGACAACCTCTGGATAGGACGCTGAGCACGTGCACTCAACTTCTTTGGTTGAACATGGCAAGGCCTGTTCTGAGTGAAACCTGTCCTGTTAAACCACTGTATGGTCTTGGACACCGTGCTGCAGCTCAGTTTCAGGGTCTTTGCAATCTTCTTATAGCCTAAACCATCTTTATGTAGAGCAACAATTCTTTTTTTCAGATCCTCAGAGAGTTCTTTGCCATGAGGTGTCATGTTGAACTTTCAGTCACCAGTATGAGAGAGTGAGAGTGATAACACCAAATTTAACACACCTGCTCCCTATTCACACCTAAGACCTTGTAACCCTAATGAGTCACATGACACTGGGGATGGAAAACAGGGAGGGAAAATGGCTAATTGGGCCCAATTTGGACATTTTCACTTAGGGGTGTACTCACTTTTGTTGCCAGCGGTTTAGACATTAATGGCTGTGTTGAGTTATTTTGAGGGGACAGCAAATTTACACTGTTATACAAGCTGTACACTTTAGATTGTACCAAAGTGTCATTTTTGCAGTGTTGTCACTTGAAAAGATATAATACATTTTTTACAAAAATGTGAGGGGTGTACTCCCTTTTGTGAGATACTGTATATATGTATATATATATATATATATATATATATATATATATATATATATATATATATATATATATATATAATACACATATATATATACATATATATACACATATATATACATACATATATATACATATATATATATATATATATATATATATATATATATATATATATCACTCTTAAGCCATGTAGTAGTACACAATGCAGCTGATTCATGAAAACTGGGTGATAGACATTAAGCATACAATTGGAGATATAATGACTAGTCACGATTCATGCATAATTTTTGAGTAACAAAAAGCAAAACCTGACACTAGTCATGATTTTGAACCAGCTTTTCTGAATTTGCAGCAGTGAGCACTATCCTGTGGCAGAGGAAGGTCTGTTTTCTGTGGGGGCAGTGAACATTCTTCATGAACAGGAGGCTCTGTTCCTGCACAGAATTGTGTGTCTCTAATAATGGATATTTTACATTAGCATTACAGGACTGACAGCCAACCTGCGACAGAGGAGCACGATGACCCGATTCCTTGCAGGGATCTCGCTATGAAAAGTAAAACGTAACTCCCGGAAAATGCGAACACTGTAGAAAGAGAAAATATTTGTATAAATAATAATGTAATGTAAAAAAATGCTCAGTGTTTAGGTTGTATCTTTAAAGCAGTGACTCCAGTTGTACTACTGGATAAATGTGTAGGTATTTGGGCTGTATCTGGTCTCTAAACCAGTGGCTCTGGATGGACAGTTGGAGAAATGGCTGTATATTTGGGATGTATCTGGTTTATAAACAAGAGGCTTTAGTCTAGATGGACAGTTGGATAAATGGCTGTATATTTAGGTGGTATCTGGGATATAAACCATTGGCTCTAGGTGTACAGTTGGATAAATGGGTCTATATATTCAGGTTGTATCTGGGCTATATACAAGTGGTTCTAGGTGTATGGTGTGATAAGTTGATCTCTGTTTAGACCTTTTCTGGGCAATAAACCAGAGCTGGAGTACATGGCCTGTTAGCATCAGAATGGATCTATTTAATTCCATTTGGGAGTCATACAGAAGGTACAATAGATGTTGCAATGTATCTGCTGCTGATATCCAGTAACAATGTGATATGACCTAGCTGAAGGCAATATGCCTGCAGCATTGCCCTGTTAGGGGTATTAGATTTTATGTCCTGGGAGGAAATGGCAAGCAGAGCAATACTTACTGATCGTTGAGAGGAACATGATGCAGAAACCGGCAAACATGGGTATCTGGTAACCAATCCTGCCAATACAACACACAGTATGGTGAGTTCAATTTCCTGCGCTAACTTGATAAAGGTGCAAGCTCTGGAGCTGTCAGCCCAATCCTTCACTAAGTGAAGGATGGGGATTACCATGTGATGTTGAGTTTATCTCTATATTTTTATTCCAACCTATTAATATAGAAGTAGAGAAGTCAGGGATTAGGCCAAAGAGCCTGCTATGGCCATTCCTTATCTCCATCCTGACAGCAGCTTTCCCTTTTAATGTTCTTACAAAGAAAACACATTTTGCTATATATAGATAAATGCACATCTTCCTGTATTTCTTATGATCAGTTTTCTGCTCTGTATGGCCCCTTGACATGAAGAACAGAAAACTGATTGGCTCAGAACAGTTTAATCTTTCCATGTCTGTAAACTACGGTTGACCACACTCTGGCAGATACACTATATGGCCAAATATTTGTGTACTCCTGACCATCACACCAAGTCCATTAATATGGAATTGCCCCCACCTTTGTGGCTAAAACAGCCTCCAATTTTCTAGGGAGGCTTTCCACAAAATTTTGGAGGATGTCTATGGAAACTTGTGCCCATTTGTGAGGTCAAATACTAATGTTGTACGAGAATACGTGGCTCACAATCAGCATTCTGGTTTACCCCAAACCTATCAATAAGGCTGATGTTAGGGCTCCAAACATCAAAATGGTCACACCATGTCTTTATAAATCTGGCTTTGTGCACAGGGACACAGTCATGCTGGAACAGAAAAGGACCTTTCCCAATACTTTGGCCATATAGTGTATTCCATATAGTATTTCTCCCAGGATTTTTGTGCTTAGAGATGTTTATCTACAGAACTCAAACTCTGTACTTGGCCCAATGTAATCCTCATTGGACTCCAAGGGTGGTGATCAACAGAGCCACCAATCAAAATGAAGACTGTGATAGTTGGAGCTTGAGAGGTAGATTGGTAAAAGGCATTACAGCCGTTTTTTCCATTAGGCACATTGATAAATGAGGGCCTCTTGGTCCTGTTTGTTGAACGTGAGGCTCCTGTCATACCTGTTGGTCAGAGGCCCGATGAAGGGATTGGTCAGCAGCTGGACGGTGGCTTTCGATGCAAACAATAAACCCACTTTGACATTTTCATTGAGTAAGCTTGAGTCAGCCTTGGGGCAGTCAGATGTTGGCACAGCACTGGGGAGTGCAGGTGGTTGAGTCGCTTCCTTGACTTGGAGCAGTGACTCGGTCGTGGCATTTGCGATGAACAGGGTGCTGTTGTCGTAGTAGGAGAAGATGGTCTGGAAGCTGCTGGGTACGGAGAGTCTACTTGGCCCCTCCTTGTGGACACTGCTGTTAGATTCATGCGTCATGGTGTACAAGTAGCTGGGAATGATGGGAACTGTAAACAGAAATATCAGAGAGGCATTAATTAGAGATACATACCTACTAAACTATTTTACTGAGGCGTGTATGAGCGTTCAGAGCCTGCAGAGTTTAACCAGGCGACATGATAATGTCATGTGACCTTCCCAGAGCCAATGTAGACAGAGCTGTCAGTGTCATGTGACCTTTCAGAGTCTATAGAGTGTGTACTGGCAGCATGATGCTTCCATGTGTTCTTTCGGAGTCAGTGTGGAAAAAGCTGGCAGTGTCGTGTGACTTATTGTTCCTAATGCCTAGTTCACACGATGGGAAAATTGGACACAAAATACCGCTTTCAGAGCAATCGTCCAATAATCTATTAGTACACAGCTTTCGAGAGCTGGTCATGACCATTCATGTGAAAATATCCGAAGGGACACAGTCATGCTGTGGGACAAGCATGAAAATTTTTCTTGTATGATCGATTTGCATGTAATTAGTATGGTATTTATATATTAAAAAAAAAAAAAATTGTGTGACCAAGTCCACGCAAGCTCGGAAATGAATGAATACATTCCAATACGATACATTACTTCACTTCCGAACTTGTATTCTGTCGTACGAGAATTTTCGTAACTTTAGTAACCTATTGGTTTTCAATATGAGACTAGCATGCAAAAAAAAAAGGGACGATCATTTGTCCGATATTCTTATCATGCTTACAATGTTTAAAGAGTGAGTACTGGCAGTATGATGGTGATTGTGACCTCTCAAATCCTATTGTGGGGGAAAACTGGCAGTGTCATGTGATGGTTCACAGCCAATGTAGAAAAATTTGGTTTTACATATATATATTTTTTTACATAACTTTTATTATATTCTGGATAATTTGTACAAGCAAAAAGTTATCATACAGAATGTGCCAGAATACAGAATGTGTCAAACAACATTTATAATGGATAAATGGTAAATACAAAATGTGCGGTTCATCTGATAATAATCATTTGAACTCTTAACGTAATGGTTATTGTTAAGCATGGATGAACAGTTGAACCATTTTACAGTTTAACATTTTAACGATTCTAGATTTCTTGCCCATTCTAACGGAGTAATTTAGAATATAATAAAATAGGATAGAAAATAAAAGAAAAATATAAAAATAAAGAAAATATATAAATAAAGAAGGAAGGAAAAGTAATAACTGAAACTGTTGTACATATGTGTAAGAAAAAAATCTTTTCAGTCCAGAATGTGGAGCGATGGAATGTGTTCCAAAGAGATTTGCAGAGGGTTAAGGACATTTATCTCATCTCCAAACTGCTCAATGAATTAGAAAGAAATGCTTTATTATATTTGGTTTTAGCTATTTTTTTTTTTACAGAAGATGGTTTTAACAATATAACCCCAACTCCCCTTCTAATTTTTTTTTCTGCCACTTTCACAAAAATGGCTTTACCTTTCCTTCTATTCACTTTTGTCTTTTTTAGTATTAAAAAAAAACACTTTTTTAATTTGTTAATGAAACAATAGACCGGCGTAAGGTTATTGATGTGGGTTATTGAGGTGGATCTCTGCTTATGCACATCTATCCATCCCAAGATTTGAACCAGTATTAGGTTGAAGTTGCTTAGAGTTGGGGGAATCAATAACGTAAAAGTAATCCATAACGAAATCAGAAAAAATTTGAGGCACGATGTGTACGGGCCTTCAAGTGGAGTTCCAGGCAAAGATACAACTAGGTCTTGAACAGTAGACCACCCTCTTCCTTTTTGAATATAGTTTTTTTTTCTATTTGTTTTGTACATTTTCTAGTGTTTTGAAAATGCACTTCTATCCTAACCTCGTGAGGTACGTCAATTCCGCTAGCATTGCGTTATTTTGTAACCGTAAATGGCATGATGCTAGGTGGAGATTGGCGCCATTTTTAAATAGGGAATGTAGTATTGTACATGCATTGGGGCACGCTTCCTTCACACTGCACATGCGTGAGATCGGGAGGTGCATGCTGGGTAGACCCAGCGGGCTTCACATGCCCACAGTCAGGATGGCCACGATGCCCACAGTCAGGATGGCCACGCTGTGCAGAAGAAAAACAAAGTAAGTAATCAATGCTGCACAACTACTGAAAAGGGGACAGTTTTGAAGATGGCTAATTGTGAAAGAACGAGCGGTGACTATAACCGGAGGCTGGAACTCCGCTTTAAATGACTTTTAATTTGCTCTGTGTATTATAAACATGAAGAGTTATGGTTTTCCCCTTGATTTCCCCTTGGGTTTCCTGATGGTGACAGCAATGGACCATGCCTGTGTAATGGGTGCTGAAACAGCCACTTGTAGTCTCCATCAGAAGCCTGTGGGACAAACCAAGAGCACAACTGGTTGACAGGGACAGAAGCTGAACAGGCAGGATCACCAGAATTATATGAATGAAACCTAAACATT
Source organism: Lithobates clamitans (assembly GCA_037952925.1). NCBI lineage: Eukaryota > Metazoa > Chordata > Amphibia > Anura > Ranidae > Lithobates > Lithobates clamitans. The sequence goes on from JBBGZY010000597.1 coordinate 2,516,060, forward strand.
ACAAATTTTGAAAATTACCTTTAATATGACATTAACATGTTGAAGATTATATGAGATTTTAGTAAGGGGTTTATATATACTTTAAATGCATTTCTGCTCGTTAATATTAATAATAGTAATAATAATAATAATACTCCAAGGGAGTTAAATACTTGTGCCATCTGTATGATACACAGGGATTTAAATCCTTCCAACAGATGCGGGCTGATTTTGACCTGCCATGCTCATATATGTTCTTCTACTACCAACTCCGACATGCCATTCGTACCCAGTTTGGCTCTTTAGAAACTCCCATCGTTATACCTCAGTTAGAGAAAATACTGCGACACCCTGACCCCACTAAACTTATCTCCACAAACTATGCTGCCATTATGACTGACTGTAACCCTAGATTTCGAGTGGCCCAGACAAAATGGGCCACTATGGACTCTACACTTACAGAGGATGACTGGTCAGAATTCAGTGATGCATACAAGACCTCAGTAATATCATCCAAAGACTGTATCATTAAGATTAAAATTTTTCATCTGTCCCACCTAACCCCTGCTAGGTAACATAAAATGGGTTTGGCTCCCACAACGGACTGTTTTAGAGGATGTGGCCAAGCGGCAGACTTTCTATATTGTTTCTGGACCTGTCCAATAGTTCAGAACTTTTGGATAGAGATAGGGTCTTTCATTTCATCGGCAATAGGCCCCCCAAACATTCTCCACCCCAAAAACGGCCTCCTAGGTATTTTTGGGGATCTCCACATTTCAACTCATGCAAAGAGACTTCTTCGTATCCTCCATTTCTATGCAAAGAAAGCCATACTACTGTCCTGGAAAGGATCACAGGTGCCTCTAAAAACCCTTTGGTTAAAACTGATTAATGACTCGATACCTCTATATAAACTCACATTTGAGGTTAGGAAAAGAACCAAAACCTTTCATGAAATATGGGGTAGATGGCTGGCCAGCCCTTTAACCCTTTCACCAGATAAATAACCTGCTGTATAATGTTCCTAAATATGCAGTGCACCTAAACCATGCACACCCTCCTGGTGACTCCGTAGCTAGAGCAGTGCATATTGATCGTTCTTTGTATCTTTACACTTAATAACCACAAGAATCATGTACATGAAAACTGTTTATTGACCACTCAAGTGTATTTCTGCAATATTACAATGCTATGAATAACTAAAGTTTTTCTTTTGTATGTTGATGCAAAATTCAATAAAAATATCTTTAAAAAAAAAAAAAGTAATAATAATAATACAAGCTGAGCCGAGCTCAGCAGCTGCAGATAAAGACAGAGAGAGAGCACACTGTGCATGCACATAGTTTAAGAAGCCTGGAGCACCACTAGGGGGCACACAGTTGTAGCGTCCTGCAAAAGGCAGACGAAGGGGGATGGAAGGGCCAGCATTTTTGGCGGAGAGGCCTCCTTGGTAGCTACATGCGTAATGGGAGGAAGTGTAGACTTTTAAAAAGGAGGAGCGCTGGTACGCACTCGTCAGGGGATATGAAATGTGCTGGTAACAGGTACTCTTTAAAGTGGTTGTAAAGCCTAAACATTTATTACCTTAAAATAGAACTATGGGCAAAACTTTTTTTTAATTGTGGATAGAGCAAGGGAGGGTTATAACCCCTGTCAATTTTTTTTTTGTTGCTATCTGTGTCCTATTGTGGAGATTTCCCTTCACTTCCTGTCCCATAACCAAACAGGTCCCTGCAAATTAAGGGAATCACTTGGGGACCCCCAGGTCACCAGAATTACTGTCCCTATGGGAAGATTTACACTGTTTTACTTTTCTGGGAACAACCCAAAATGTAAATATGCATTTTCTTTTACTTTCACAAATAGAGAGGGGGGATCCCCCTAATGGAGACACAGACAGCAATAAAAACTGACAAGCCTTCTAATCCCTTTCTCCTCTATCCAAAACCAAAAAAAAAGTTTTACCTTTAGTTAAACTTTAATGCATTCTCTGTAATAAAGTGATATTAAAGTCTTGGGTTTTTTTTCTGTTTAAAAGTAACAAACAAGTTATACTTACCTGCTCTGTACAGAGCAGCCCAGATCCTCCTCTTCTTGGGTCCCTCCTGTGTGCTCCTGGCCCCTCTCTCCTGCTGAGTGCCCCCACAGTAAGCAGCTTACCATGGGGGCACCTGAGCTGAGCCGCTGCTCCATGTGTCCATTCAACCACGGAGCTGTGGCTCGGCTCCACCCCTTTTCTCTCCTCATTGGCTCACTGACTTTGATTGACAGCAGCAGAGCCCATGGCTTTAATAACAAACACTTTAAAGCTGTAGTAAACCTGTATCTACAGGTAAACTTGTAATAAAACTTACCTGTAGGTACAAGGAATATCTCCTAAACGTTCACTGCTTAGGAGACATTCACTGTCTCTGCAGCCTGGTGCTTGCGCTCTGAGGGACAGCATACTCATGCTTATCCTTTATGTAAATATATATATATATATATATATATATATATATATATATATATATTAGGGTTGCACCGCACCGATATCACTTTTTTAAGACCTAGAACAAGTACCGATATTTTTTTTCATGTACTCGCCGATACTGATTACCGATACTTTTTTTAATGTCATGTGACAGTGGCACTAATATGCAGCACCGATGAGGCGTGGACTGTGTCAGTAGTCTTTTTATTTTATTTTTTACAATTTCTTTTTTTTTATTTTTCTGTTCAAATATATTTCTATCTATCATTTTTGTTTTTGGTTTTTTTTTGTTTTTTACAATGCTTTCTTTTTTGGGTGGACATTTAGTGTTTGTTTTTGGTTTTTTTTAATAATTTTTACAATTTTTCTTTAAAATATTAAAATATTAATTTATTTATTACAACATTTCCTTTTTTTTTTTATTCAACCCTGTTGGGGGGGTAGGGGGGCTTTGGTGAGATGTCAGGGGTCCAAACAAACCCTTGACATCTCCCTTTTGAGACATGGAAAGGGACTGAGGATAGAGATTCTCTAGTCCCTTTCTCAGCAACCTCAGCTGGACATGAATGGACAGGAGACAGCGGCTCCTCTCCATTCATAAACTGAAGCATCGTAATCACAGTTTACTATGCTCAGTTATGAATGGACAGTGTCAATGATCACTGACGCATTCAGAAAAGGAAGGAACTGGTAAATGACATATTTACCGGCTTCTTCCTTTGCTCTCCATCCTGAAAGATCTGGGACGGGGGGGATGGAGCACACAGAGGAGCACAAAGGAGGACACAGAGGGGAGCCGGAGGAGGATACAGGGGACACTCAGGAACGATCAGTGCGGTGGTGGGGGAAGTTATAATCACCGACCTCCCTGTGTGGCTTTCAATTAAGCAGCTGAAAGCTGCGGAAGGAGAGGAAGAGAAGCGGCTGTCAACTGCTTTATTGAAAGCCACACAGGGAGATCGGTGATTATAACTTCCCCCACCGCCGCACCGATCATCCCTGAATGTCCAGGTATCGGACTAGGCATCGGGAGCATTTGCACGAGTACAAGTACCCCTGCAAATGCTCTGTATCGGTGCAACCCTAATATATATATATATATATATATATATATATATATATATATGTGTATGTATACAGTATCTCACAAAAGTGAGTACGCCCCTCACATTTTTGTAAATATTTTATTACATCTTTTCATGTGACAACACTGAAGAAATGACACTTTGCTACAATGTAAAGTAGTGAGTGTACAGATTGTATAACAGTGTAAATTTGCTGTCCCTTCAAAATAACTCAACACACAGCCATTAATGTCTAAACCGCTGGCAACGAATGTGAGTACACCCCTAAGTGAAAATGTCCAAATTGGGCCCAAAGTGTCAATATTTTGTGTGGCCATCATTATTTTCCAGCACTGCCTTAACCCTCTTAGGCATGGAGTTCACCAGAGCTTCACAGGTTGCCACTGGAGTTCTCTTCCACTCCTCCATGATGACATCACAGAGCTGGTGGGTGTTAGAGACCTTGTGCTTCTCCACTTTCCGCTTGAGGATGCCCCACAGATGCCCAATAGGGTTTAGGTCTGGAGACATGCTTGGCCAGTCCATCACCTTTACCCTCAGCTTCTTTAGCAAGGCAGTGGTCATCTTGAAGGTGTGTTTGCGGTCGTTATTATCATGCCGGAATACTGCCCTGTGGCCCAGTTTCCGAAGGGTGGGGATCATGCTCTGCTTCAGTATGTCACAGTACATGTTGGCATTCATGGTTCCCTCAATGAACTGTAGCTCCCCAGTGCCAGCAGCACTCATGCAGCCCCAGACCATGACACTCCCACCAACATACTTGACTGTAGGCAAGACACACTTGTCTTTGTACTCCTCACCTGGTTGCCACCACACACACTTGACACCATCTGAACCAAATAAGTTTATCTTGATCTCATCAGACCACAGTACATGGTTCCAGTAATTCATGTCCTTAGTCTGCTTGTCTTCAGAAAACTGTTTGTGGGCTTTCTTGTGCATCATCTTTAAAAGAGGCTTCCTTCTGGGACGACAGCTATGCAGACTAATTTGATGCAGTGTGCGGCGTATGGTCTGAGCACTGACAGGCTGATCCCCCCACCCCTTCAACCTCTGCAGCAATGTTGGCAGCACTCATATGTCTATTTCCCAAAGACACCCTCTGGATATGACACTAAGCATGTGCACTCAACTTCTTTGGTTGACCATGGCAAGGCCTGTTCTGAGTGGAACTTGTCCTTTTAAACCACTCTATGGTCTTGGCCACCATGCTGAAGCTCAGTTTCAGGGTCTTGGCAATCTTCTTATAGCCTAGGCCATCTTTATGTAGAGCAACAATTATTTTTTTCAGATCCTCAGAGAGTTCTTTGCCATGAGATGTCATGTTGAACTTCCAGTGACCAGTATGAGAGAGTGAGAGCGATAACACCAAATTTAACACACTTTCTCCACATTCACACCTGAGACCTTGTAACACTAAGGAGTCACATGACACCGGGGAGGGAAAATGGCTAATTGGGCCCAATTTGGACATTTTCACTTATGGGTGTCCTCACTTTTGTTGCCAGCGGTTTAGACATTAATGGCTGTGTGTTGAGTTATATTGAGGGGGCAGTGAACTTACACTGTTATACAAGCTGTACACGCACTACTTTACAAAGTGTCTTTTCTTCATTGTCACATGAAAAGATAATAAAATATTTACAAAAACATGAGGGCTGTACTAACTTTTGTGAGATACTGATAGATAGATAGAAAGATAGAAAGATAGAAAGATAGAAAGATAGAAAGATAGATAGATAGATAGATACAGCGGGAATCTCCTGTTTACTCAGCGGCCTCTTTAATACAAAGTCCCGCCTCCTGGACCAGCTTCATGATAGACAGAACAGTGGTCCAATGCCGGCCTAGGAGACGAGACTTCCTATTACAGAGGCCGCTGAGTAAACAGGAGATTTTCGCTGTATGTAATTTGACGGCGCTCGTCCCTCCCCCCTCCCCGTTCCCTCCTAGACAGCCCAAATTGCAGTATTGGCGTATAACATGCACACACTATTTGCACCCAATTAGCAGGGTGAAAAAGTGCGTGTTATGCGCCAATAAATACAGTATATACTTGTAGGTACCCTGGAGTGGGGTTCCCATCCCTATTTCTTCCCTACAACATTTAATTCAAGCTTTATAACTCTATATTTGTGCAAATACTGACTAGTTTATTTGCCATTATACTATAATAAATGCTTCAATTTACAAAGCCTGCGGAAATGTTTTCAAACATTATTTTAAAATGCAATAAAAAAAAAACATACAACAGAAAAAAAATATTCTGCAAGCTGTACTTGATGAAATCTGCCATATGGTGGCCATAAGCATTTTGATAAATAACCAATTTATTTTATAATTGATCTCTTTCGATAAGAATAATTGATCTATAGCTGACAACCCATTCGATCAACATGCCACACACAGGGAAGGGGATTTTGATTAATAGTTATTATATTCGTTACAATTGTAATTTAGTTATAAATCGCATTTCTGTTTCAACCAAATAATCTCATAATACAATCTCTGCGGATTGAGCAATAATTTTCCACCTTGGCCAATCAACTCAGTTTGACCGAACCAAGTCTAAAGCAATCGGATAGGGAATTTTTGGCTGTTCGGTTGTTTGCAGATTCGATCGATTGTTGGCAAAATCAAAAGTGGTCATTTGTCTCTAGAAATGCAGAAAATTTGGATGTTGTATGTGTTAACCAGAGAAAGCAGCAAGAAAGTTCTAATGTAACTACAATCAAACATATCAGCTGATAATTGGGGAATAAATAAAAATCCTGGACTGGAATTGTTGGTTGGGGACGCGATGTTTGTAGCGGTTTGTGTGTTATTGAATTAGGATTAGGTCTGGGGGGGTCGAGCTGCTCGTGCTCTATGTACACAGTGGACACACAATAGCGCTGACTGAGGCTTGTTGGCACAGCCAGGAAATTGTGACGAATTTAATATGAAGATGATGAGAGAAGCTCAGATAAAAGGGAGACATCCAAGGTGCCGCCAGGAAGCGAACGCCGAGCCGGGGGGAGGAAGGGGGGCAGAATTAACCCACTCACTGCTGAAAGCTTGGGTTTTTAAGAGTAAAGTCAATATACTGTGTAAAATATATTCTAAATATATATACTCGCGCTGATGGTGCACAAAATATCATGACGTGAAAAAACTTATGATAACAAATGCAGCTGCTGTACACAAGGTGCTAATCACTTGAACAAATACAAATATATAACCTACAGCGCTAGAAAACACCATATAACGCTGCGTACACACGATGGGAAATTCGGCCAGCAAAAGACCGATGGGAGCTTTTCGCCGGAAAATGCGACCGTGTGTATGCTCCATCGGTTCCTATCCGCAAAAAACGATCGTCTGTAGCAATTCCGACGCGCAAATATTCGTACGCATGCTCGGAAACAATTCGACGCATGCTCGGAAGCATTGAACTTCATTTTCTCGGCTCGTCGTAGTGTTGTATGTCACCGCGTTCTTGACGGTCGGAAGTTCAGCGAACTTTTGTGTGAATGCAAGGCAAGATTGAGCGGAATCCCGTTGGAAAAGCCATCATATCTTTTTCCGATGAGAATTCCAATCGTGTGTGTATGCGGCATAAGTGAAAATAAAACGATTGATAATAACCATAAAAGTCCATATAAAGTGACTGAAGTGCTCCAATCCAAAAAGTGCAAATTACTCCAGAATTTTCAAGGTGTACCACAACACCCCCTACTGTGTCCCCACTCACCGGATTAAATGGACCCCCAGCTTTTCAGTCTAGAGGTCACTTCTGGCTTAATAGTGATGGCCAGTAATGGCAGGTTTGGTATCAGATTATCAAACAAAACTTCCTTGTAAATGTACTCAGCCAGAAAAAACAGGTACCCAGAATGAAAACGAATGGACTAATAGTGAAATACCACTAAAAAAAAAAAGGATTTATTGCGCATGGAAAAGGATACTTACAAGAAGCAAGATAAAATCAGACATAAACATGGTGCTGTGAATACAAAAACGCCATTCATGGCGTGCGTTCCACGATACCGGAAGTAGTGACGTCAATAAGAACCAGAAATTACGTCTACGCGTTTCACTCTCCCACAGGGCGTCATCAAGGACCTCCATCAAGGTCCTCTTGGTTGAGGGTTGTGTGTGCCCCTAATGGCACTGTTGTTCTTTCTGTTTGATGATGGGAAGGTAATATAAAGATTTCAGGTAGTTGTAGTTGTAGGTAGTTGTAGATTTCATGGTATTGATTAAGGTTGGGTTCACACTATTGAGAATTGGATGTGGGTTTCCCCGCATCCAATTCGCATAGCAGGAGATTGTGACCGACTCTCTATGGAGCCGGTTCACACATCTCCTTGAGCGGTTCCGGTGCGAATTACACAGGAGTCCTGTGCGTCTTTTGGTCCGTTTCAGGTCCGAATTCAGCCAAAAATTCAGACTGAAATCGGACCTCAAATGGTGAAAACTTCCTCATGATAGTATTTCCTAATGATGACATTTCCTAAAGGCGACATTTCCTGGAAGAGGCATTGCTAGAGAGTGACATTTCCTGATGACGTAATTTGCTGATGAAGACCTTTCCTGCTGATGACATTTTATCATGATGGCATTTCCTGATGATGACATTTTCTAATGATGATATTTATTTCTGGAGGCATTTCCTGAGGGTGGCATTTCCTGATGGAGGCATTTCCTGAGGGTGGCATTTCCTGATGGTGGCATTTGCTGATGATGACATTTCTTGCTGGTTGCATTTCCTTATGGAGGCATTTCTAGAGAGTGACATTTCCTGATGGTGTCATTTGCTGATGAAGGCCTTTCCTGCTGATGACATTTTAGGGTGGCACTGGCATTTCTTGCTGGTTGCATTTCCTGATGGAGGCATTTCCTGATGATGACATTTCTTTCTGGTTGCATTTCCTATAGGAGGCATTTCCTGGTGGTGACATTTCCTCAAGATGGCATCTCCCGATGGTGACATTTCCATATGATAGCATTTCCTGGTGGTGACATTTCCTCAAGATGGCATTTCCCGATCATGACATTTCCTTATGATAGCATTTCCTGATGACGAAATTTCCTGATGAAGACAATTTATGATGATGACATTTCCTGATAATGGCATTTCCTAATAATGAAATTTCATGATAAAGGTATTTCCCGATGATGACTTTTCCCTATGAGGGCATTTTCCGATGATGACATATTCTGATGTTGGCATATCCCGATGATGCCATCTTCTGAATGTAGTATCTATTGATGGTGGCATTTTCTAAAGCTGGCATTTTGTGATGGTGACATTTATTGCTTGAAGTATGTTTGGATATATTTATGGCAAGTTTTGATGAAATATACATTCCTTGTGGCAGCTTCTTTTGGAGTTTGGCATAGTATCGACATTGGTTACTGATTCAATTATTGATCTGGCTATGGGTAACTACAGGGCCTGAATAATGGAAGTCTTCGGTATTCTCCAATGGGGTGAGAGGAAAGGATGACATTCTGTTCTGGAAATGCCCTTTCTCTTTTCAGGATGAAGTTGGTTTGGTTACTTAATCCCCATTGTTCCTCTCCACGCTGAACAACACTGTCAGTGTCTTACCTCTCTGCAGCATTAAATATGAGGCTCAGCTGACTGCGATGCCTGAGGGTGGTCGGATTGCAGATCAGATGTCTATGGGGGCTCCTTATGTGACTTTCACAACTTGTAACAGATTTGAATTAGGATGAGCTTTATGAAAAGCAGCAAATGACAGTAACAAGCATCTTCATCGCGATGGGAAATGACTGTAGATTTATTCTGAAATATAGTGTATAAAGGGCGGACTATGTGAGCTGGAAGTTTAGCCTGTGTGTATTGCAGGACATGAACAGATCAGACGTCAGGGTGACAAGATTCGATCTGTCTCTATGGTTATAAACGCATTTCAGGTGGTTATTTAATTTTTTATGCTGTGCGTTCTATAAATGGCATGGTCTGGAGTTTGTGGAAATAGCACTGGCATGCGCATGTACAACCACACATCTGCACCAAGTGCAGAGACCTACACACAAGCAAACGCACACACCCACACAAGCACACACAAAGCGAGTAGTGCCTACCGACTACGGTGAGCAGCATGTTATCCAGCAGCAGGGCTATGAACACGATCAGGAGGATTAATTTCCGTGACTGTCTCCGTTCCCGCAGCCATCTCAAGAGGCTGAACTCCGTGGCCGACATGGCGAAGAACCCGACCACACCTATAAATGGAGAGAGAGATTAGAGAGTCGCCAATGACAGGTGGTCCCAAAATGGTCTGGGATTTGCATTACCCTCATTATATTCAAATAAGTCGTCCAGTCCTTCCCACCCAGCACCCCTCTAACACCACAGACCACACAGAAAATACACGATTGACTCTGTTACGCAGAATGCTTCATGGATAGAGCATCAATCTGCCATACTGACAGGGCTAGCAGGGCTGGTTGTATAAAAATATGGGGTACTGAAGGGTGAGAGCCTGTCGGGTTTTTATTGCTGTGTTCTGCTGGGAAAATGTCCAGTGTCCTGGTGACACTGTGGGGTTGATTTACTAAAGGCAAATAGACTGTACACTCTGCAAGTGCAGTTGCTCCAGAGCTTAGTAAATGAGCTAAACCTTCACTTTGCAAAGAAAACCCAATCACGTGCAAGGAAATAAGAAAAAAAAAGAATTTTGCTTGCACCTGATTGGATGATGGAAGTCAGCGGAGCTTCCCCTCATTTACTAAGCTATAGAGCAACTGCACTTGCATAATGCACAGTCTATTTGCCTTTAGTAAATCCACCCCTAGATGTCTAACTGGGACTAAAATCAGAAGAAATCTCATCAATGAGGACAAAGCTCTAACAAGCTAACAAAGCTGGCCTATCCCACTCCCTCCCCAAAAAAATGTATATATATTGGCATGAGTTTGGCCGTAAATTAAAAAAACTGACCTCCAGAAGATGCAGCAATGGAATATAAACAGCCTGGCAATTCCAGAACTCTGATGTAGGTGAAAATAGACAGGTAGCCTGTATTAAAGGTATCCCAGGATGTTTATTGAAATGTGAAGAGTTCTAACCCAAACCAACCCATCATCCATAGCAAACCATTATCAGCATCAATCATAACCCAAACCAACCCATCATCCATAGCAAACCATCATCAGCATCAATCATAACCCAAACCTACCCATCATCCATAGCAAATCAGCATTTGCTATGCTACCTACCGGTCATCATTTCTAATGACAACCCATCATCCATAGCCAACCATCATCAGCATTATGCCTTATCAATAGCACCCCATCATTAGCATTGTTCATAACTCATAGCAGCTCATTATCAGCAACATTCTCACCAATAGCAATCCATCATCATCAGTTGTAACCCATCATCAGCATTGGTCATAACTCATAGCAACCCACCATCAACCTCAATTGTAATTTATAGCAACCCATCATCAGCATGATTCTTAAGAAATAGCAATCCTTAACCTGCATCAATTATAACCCATAGCAACCCATCATTAGCATCAATTGTGTAACCCATAGTAACCCATCAACAGCATTAATCTTAACCCATAGCAATCCATCACCAGCATCAGTCATAACCCATAGCAACCCGCTATCAACATCCAATTGTAAGCCATAGCAAGCTATCATTAGCTTCAATATTAACCAATAGCAATACATCATTAGAACCCATAACCCATAGCAACCCACCAACAGCATCATTCTCAACCAATAGCAATCTTTAATCTGCAACAATTGTAACTCATAGCAGCCCATCATCAGGCTCAATTGTAACCCCTGGAGACCTTTCATAAGCATAAATTGTGACCAATACCTACCCATCATCATCAGTCATAACTCATAGCAACCCATTATCGGCATCATTCTCACCATTAGCAATTAGGGTTGCCACCTCATCCCTTTAAACCCGAACACATATGAATTACACAGGTTCTGAGGCTAATTTAAGGCAGATAAGGCACCAAGTGAGTTTAATTACCACCTTAATCAACCACAGAACCTGTGTAATTAATATGTGTTCGGGTTTAAAGGGATGAGGTGGCAACTCTATTAGCAATCCATCATCAGCATCAATTCATCATTAATGATAACTCATAGCAAGCTATTATCTGCATCATTCTCACCATTAGCAATCCACCATCGTTATCAATTGTTACCCATAGCAATTCATCCCCAGCATAAATCACAACCTATAGCAATTCATCACCAGCATCAGTCATAACCCATAGCAACCCATAATTACCATCAATCGTAACCAATAGCAACCTATAATCAGCATCATTCTTAACCAACAGCAACCCATGATTAGCATCAATCCAAACTCAGAGCAACCTTCCATTATCATAGCAACCCATATCATCATTCTCAACCAATAGCAATCCTTAATCTGCATTGATTGTAACTCATAGCAACCCATCATTCGCATAAATTGTAAACCCTGGAAAACTTTCATAAGCATAAATTGAGATCAATACCTACCCATTGTCATCATCATCAATCATAACTCATAGCCTCCCATTATCAGCATCATTCTCATCATTAGCAATCCATCGTTAGCATCAATGGTAACCCGTCACCAGCATAAATCATCACCTATAGCAATCTATCTCCAGCAGCAGTCATAACCTATCACAACTCATCATCAACGTCAATTGTAACCGATAGCAACCAATCATCAGTATCATCCCTAACCAATAGCAACCCATCATAAGCATCAAACAAAACCCAAAGCAACCCACCATCAGCATCATTCCCAACCAATAGCAATCCCTTATCTGCATCAATTGTAAACCACAGCAACCCCTCATCAGCATCAATTATAACCTTTTCTAAGCATACATTGTGACCAATATGTACACATCATCAGCATCAATCATATCCCACTGTAATTCATCATCAGCATCAACTGTAACCCATAGCAACCCATCACCACTGTCATTCCTAACCCATAGCAACCTACCATCAATATCATTCATAACCCATAGCAACCATAGTCAACATTAGCAAGGCTGATCCATTGTCTGCCTATTGGTAGTAAGTGTGATGATATATAAACAGAATGATCTGTGAAATCTAACACACACACACTCTTTGTATAAATCTAGTCTTGTGAGTCCCTGGAGGGCACTGATCCCCATCAGAGGTGTGCCCATTCTTCCAGTGACCCCAGGCTCAGTGCTATACGTGTGGGTGAAAGGTAATTTATCATTATTGCAGAAATGGGGCACCGTATTGTACTTTGTGTCACCCTGCAATCTCTGGCAGGGATAGAAGAGTTCACTGCTTAGAAGTTAGTGGATAAAAGTTTTCCAGAAAGAATATTAATGAGATTTGGGACTCCGCAAGGTGCAGGCAATCTGTATATCAGTCAACATTGGGATCTATTACGGGGGGGGGGAAAGCAAATCAGACAATTCAATTAGAAAGCCTTCAGCAGCCCAGATTCATTCCTTTCTCCAGACTAGAGAGCGGAGGGAAGATGTCTGCAGAATATGATCAGTTGAATCAAGAGCCATGAAATGAGGTTAGCTGGAATATAGGGCAATGCAGGTTGGAGATTTCCTGAGGATGCTGCAGGCTCTATTCAGAGATTTCCACATCAAACTCTGAAGGAGGCTGGAGCAGCTGGGACAGGGGGACCAGGAATTCGGGAGGACTGTCAAGGGATCAGGATATAGAGCAGAAGGCTTAGGGTCTGGAGGGATCTCTGCTTCTCTGCTGAAGTTTTGAGATAGGACAGAAGGATAAGGGTCTGGGGAGGTCTGTGCTGTGGGTCAGGCTATGGAGTAGAGGGATAAGGGTCTGGGGCAGAGCCATCTTTAATATTGATTGGACCCTGGGCAAACATTTTCTCCCCCCCCCCACATGTAATTTGGCCACCTTCTCTGAGTCTACAATAAATTGCAGCTAGACTCAAAATCAGTTTACAGAATCAGATCAGGGAGCGATTGTGATTGGTTGCCAGAGGTTACAGTGTATTATTACCGCTTACTGACTGGCTGCTAGAGGTTACAGCACACATTATGGCTCACTGATTATTTGCTATAGGTTACAGCACATGACTTCTGCTTTTTGATTGGTTACTAGAGATTACTGCATATCCTTACCAATCAATGATTGGTTGCAAGAGGTTAGTGCACATCATTACTGCTCACTGATTGGTTGCTAAAGGTTACAGCACATTATCTCCTCACTGCCTGCATACCATCGACTGGGGAGGAGAGGGGACCCAACAATAGACAGAAAACTCCATGTAATGGGGATTCACATTCACCACTAATGTAATGGGGATTTACACTGACCACTAATGTAATGGGGATTTACACTGACCACTAATGTAATAGGAGCATTCACAGGAACGAACCACAGAAACGTGCTGCCCTTTAGCAGATACACAGCAGTTCCATTAATTGTTAATAACACCCTCATGCATCTGCTGAGATGTGCGTATTCACACGCACCAAAATTCACGGTGCAGTGGCACCATGTTATTTTAAAAAAGGGTTCCACTTCCAATTTGCTTATCTTTGCAGAACAGGCTGATGTTAGGCTTAATGACCACAGTTGTAGGCAGGACTTTCAAGCATGCCCCTTTACCTCCCTGGTGAGCAGCATTCAGCAGAAGTGATTGTAGATATGACCTCAGGGGGGCATGATATATATATATATATGAATGCTGCCTCTATTTACATATCAATGCAGCCGGTCTGTGGCTATTTGCATATTAATGCCACCACTATTTACATATCAATGCAGGTTATTTACATGTAAACACAGGGTCTGCAGGTGAGTCATCTGTGCACAGCAATAGGCAGAGCTGAGCAGCATTAGTAACAACTTCACACTGAGATATCAGGACACAACACGGGACTCAAACTTCAAGGGACAAGGGAATTTGAACTGGGATAGTTGGCAAGTATGAGGCAGCTGCTGTGGGCCCCACAACAATAATGGGGCCCAGGGAAAATGCCCCTTTTGCCCTGCCTTAAAGACGGCCCTGGTCTGGGCGATCTGTACTGTGGGTCAGGATATGGAGCAGAGGGATAAGGGTCTGGGAAGATCTGTGCTGTGGGTCAGGATATGGAGCAGAGGGATAAGGGTCTGAGGAGATCTGTGCTGTGGGTCAGGATATGGAGTAGAGGGATAAGGGTCTAAGGAGATCTGTGCTGTGGGTCATGATATGGAGCAGAGGAATAAGGGTCTGAGGAGATCTGTGCTGTGGGTCAGGATATAAAGCAGATGAATAAGGGTCTGAGGAGATCTGTGCTGTGGGTCAGGATATGGAGCAGAGGGATAAGGGTCTGAGGAGATCTGTGCTGTGGGTCAGGATACAGAGCAGACGGATAAGGGTCTGAGATCTGTGCTGAGGGTCAGGATACAGAGCAGAGGAATAAGGGTCTGGGGAGATCTGTGCTGTGGGTTAAGCATCCGGTGAGATCTCTGCTGTGGGTCAGAATATGGAGTAGAGGGATAAGGGTCTGGGAAGATCTCTGCTGTGGGTCACGATATGGAGCAGAGGGAGAAGGGTCTAGGGGATCTATGCTATGGGTGAGGATATGGAGCAGAGGGATAAGGGTCTGGGAGATCTCTGCTGTAGGTCAGGATATGGAAAAGACGGATAAGTGCCTGGGGATGTGTGCTGTGAGTCAGGATATGGAACAGAGGGATAAGGGTCTGGGGGATCTGGGCTGTGGGTCGGGATATGGAGCCGAGGGATTAAGGGTCTGGAGATCTGTGCTGTGGGTCAGGATATGGAGTAGAGGGATAAGGGTCTGGGGGATCTGTGGAGATTGGACAGAGGTTTAGGGGTTGGATGCGATCTCTGCTGGTGTTAGATGGAGCAGAGGGACATGGACCCAGAGAAATCTTTGCTGCTGGTCAGGAGATGGAGCAGGGGAGTAAGTAAGGATCAGGGGATCTCTTCTGATGTCAACAGATAAAGCAGAGGTATAGGTGTCTGGGGGTCGGGTGATTATCTCTGGTAACGCACTAGGTGTGCGCGCCTTCCATTTCTGTTTTTTTTATGAAGTAGAGGGGCAAGCATTTGAGGCATCCCTTCTGGGGATCAGGGCATGGAGCGGAGGGTTAAGGGTCAGGGGATCTCTACTGGTGTCAAGGGACCAAGCAGAGGGATAGGGGTCTGGGGGACCTGTACTGGGGGTCAGGTGATGAATTAGAGGGGTATGCATTGGAGGCATCCATTCTGGGGAAAAGAGAATGGAACAGATGAGTAAAGGAGTGGGGAGATCTGTGCTGTGGTCTTTCACCTCTTAGCTAGGGGGTAAGGAGTTGGTGATCTCTGCTGTGGGTTTGGAAGAGGAGCAGGAGTATGAAAGTCTGGATCTCTGTTGCGAGTCAGGAGAAGGTACAGAAGGTTTAGGTCTGGAGTATGGGTTTGAAGGGTTCTCTGATGAAGGACCAGGAGATGGGAAAGAGGGGTACAGGGTTGAGTAATTTCTAATGGGGTATTGGAAGGGGATATAAAAGCAATGAAGCCAGAGAAGAATAGATGATTGGGAATTGGAAAAGAGGGATAAGGGTGGGTAGGGGGGTGGTGTTTCTTGGCTAAAGATGAGGAGGTGAGGCATTGGGGTAGGAGTCTGGGGGGCACCTCTGCTGAAACATCTGGTGGGAATTAAGGGGGACTGGACCAGGAGTAGGGTGGATGGTGTGGGATCAGCAGGTGGTGCAGAGAGGTTAGGGTGTGAATCTTTTTTGGGAGATCAGGAAAACAAAATTGGAGGACTTAAGCTTGAGTAGAGTTGTTGGTGGAGAATAAGGAGATGGAGCAGAGGGGGTAAATGTTTTTAGTGCTACAGGAGAATATTTCTAAAAGAGCTCTGCTGGGAAATCAGAAATGAATGTGAAAGGACTGAAACAGGTGGATAATAGATGGTGGAGTAAAAGAGGATTCAGCAGAGGTAAAGGTTTGGTCCTACAAAAGAAGTCGTCTAGAGGGACTCTGTTGGGGAGCCAGAAAAAGAACGGGGGGCCCGGGAACAGGAGTAAGGCAGATAGTGGGGGATCAGGGGTTGTGGCAGAGCAGTAAGGAAAGGATCTGATAGTGTTGGGGAACTTTTCCCATGGGATTCTCTGCTTAAGAACCTCAGGATCAGGGTGAGGCAGGGTTGCATATATAGCAAAGAGTGAGGAGTCCACTAAGGAAAGATATCGGGGAGTTTTCCTTGAAGGGAGAAAGAAAGACAGGTTTTGGGGGATCTGAGGACAGAATCCTGTCCAGGATAGGAAGCCCTACATGGTGGTCTTTCCCAGGGGAAAGAATTTAAATAATCAATAGCAGAGGCAAAAAAATAATGGAAGAATTCGGGAGGTCAGAGTTTGCACAGACACTAAGTTGCCCAGTAACAGAGGAAGTTGGGAAGAGTCTTTGCTGGTGTATCTGGAGTTAGGCAGAAGGATCAGGTTGGAGGGATGTGGGGCATGTGAATAGGGGTCTATGTTCAACGAGTACAATGTGGTCCAGATATGGAAGTAGTCATTGTGATCCTGCAATGGGAAAAGGGACTGGTTGGGGAGATCTGTATCTGGGATAGACGGATAGGAGAGATAGAAAGATTTGGAACAGATGGATAAGAATGAAGTAAAGTAGGATGATCTGGGACAGAAGGATAAGGATAGGTAGGATGATCTGGGACAGAAGGTTAAGGATAGGTAGGATGATCTGGGACAGAAGGTTAAGGATAGGTAGGATGATCTGGGACAGAAGGCTAAGGATAGGTAGGATGATCTGGGACAAATGGATAAGGGTTTGGAGCAGACAGATGATGTGGGATAGACAGATAAGAATAGGTAAGATGATCTGGGACCATGGAAGGCGCAGTCGGGGGGTCTGCGCATTAAGGACTCTTACCTGAGCTTGTTGGAAGTTGCTCTCCAGCTGTTGGCTGCAGATGGGAGGTGAGTGTAGCAGAGTGGGATCGGAGAGAGACTGGAGAGGGAGGGAGGGCAGCACTTGGAGCCCCCCCACCCAGCTCCTTCCTGACGTCACTCTGCACTTCAGTCACTTAACCCCTCAGAGACTGGCACAGCACAAACTGTGTGTTCACTGCCAGCAGCCACATGGAGCACCTGGCAGACTCTCATCATTTACACCGCACTGTGTCAGTTATTAGTAATGGTCACAGGATGACTCTAGATATAGAAACTGTCAGTCAGCTGCATAGGAAATTTTCAGCCATTTCCTGCAGTCAGAGGCTGCTTTCTGGATACATCCATCATATTCTGTGACAGAAAAAAACTGGCATACAAATACATCCATACTTAGAAAATGGAGTCACATCATTAGCATTACTAAGATTATAAAAGACCTGGGGCACTCTGAGCCCACTGCTGTATACACTGACATTGCACACATATGGCAAAATCTTTGCATGTGCAAAAATACGCCTTATTACTGTGCCGCAAGTGAAAGTCTAAAAGACGCACATGAAGCTCAGAATCATTTATAAAAAATAAAACTCTTCCATTACATATGCTTTTCTGCACACATAATATACACAGAGAGCTTACACTTCCGATCTTCATTAAAATAACTAGGAGCCACTATGCAACCAGCGATTGTTGAGACAAGAAAACACCTATGTAAGGAGCAAGTAATATCTATTGTAGAGCAGTTAGGACTACAGTATATGTTGCAAAATATAGTATTTTGAGTGCAGCAGTCTGGACAGGGTATAGAACTTAAAGTGCAATGTTCAAGACTAAGTAATGTACAACACGGCATATAAAGTGCAACGGTCAGGTCTTTATAATGTGCAACATAGTGTATAGGGTATAGCTGTCAGGACTATATAACATACAATATAACATATGAAGTGAATGATCACAACTATGTATTGTACAATATAGTGTATAAAGTACAAGAGTCATGCCTTAAAGTGATTGTAAAGGATCGTTTATTTTTCTTTTTTTAAATAACAGACATGTCATACCTCCACTGTGCAGCTCGTTTTTGCACAGAGTGGCCCTGAGCATCCTCTTCTGGGGTCCCCCGGCGGGTCTCGTGGCTCCCCCCTAGGAGAAGCGCTATACTGAGGGGGTTATCTTGCGGGCGTGCTCGCAAGTCCAGCATTTGCGTCCACAGACACGAATGCCGGACTCGGCCCCGCCCCCCTGGGCACCTGCATCATTGGATTTGATTGACAGCAGCGGGAGTCAATGGCTGCGCTGCTATCAATCTATCCAATCAAGAGCTGGGACCCCGTGAAGAGAGGGACACCGTGTCCCGTCGAACACATGAAGGGGCTCAGGTAAGTACGGGGGGGGGGGGGGGTGCTGGGGTCCGGTGACTGCCAGATGTTTTTTCACCTTAATGCATACGATGCATTAAGGTGAAAAAACATGTACCTTTACAACCCCTTTAATAGTAAGAAAAGTACAGTGCCCAGGACTATGGTATATAACACAACATACAGAGTGCAGCAGTCAGCACTATGTAGAGCAGGGGTAGGTAACCTGGGGCCCTTCAGCTGTTGTGGAACTACATTTCCCATTAGGCATTGCAAGGCTGGCAGTTACAATCACTCCCGGAAGCATGATGCGACTTGTAGTTCTGCAACAGCTGGAGGGCCCCAGGTTGCCTACCCCTGATGTAGAGCATACCCTGCAGCAGTCAGAATTATACAACATAGCACATATAGTGCAGCAGACAGAGGGGAAACATTACAACTATGTAATTGCACTACACAGTTTGTGCAGTGTAGTAGTCAGGAGTAAGTGTCCCTGTTGTGTTGGTGGTCAGTGTTCTCCTTTACGTGACGCGGAAAAATAGGAATACCTATGGGAAGTGGGATGCCTGTGTCTCCATGTATCGAGCAAGGCAAATTCCACCAACAACCTACCAAATCTTGTTAAAGTTGACGGGCAAGGGGCAGGATCATCAGGGTTCGATTTGTCAAGGAAAGGGTCTATCACCATGTTGAAGTCCCCCAACAAAATAGCTAGAGTTGTCGGATGCTGGGCCATTAAAGTCAAGCCATCATGCAGGACAGAAAACTGGAATGGGGGTGGGGTTGGGGAATAATATGGTAGTAATAGCAATTAAATCCCACCCCATCATAACATGCAAAAAAATAAACCTGCCCTAGGAGTCTAATCGTATTGTCAGGGGCTGGAATTATATATTTTTGGCAACAAGAACCGCTACTCCTCGGGAACTAGAGAGGTAAAGGGGGCCTGGTACACCCAGCCAGTAATATGAGTTTCCACTAATAGGGCGTACACACGGTCGGACTTTGTTCGGACATTCCGACAACAAAATCCTAGGATTTTTTCAGACGGATGTTGGCTCAAACTTGTCTTGCATACACACGGTCACACAAAGTTGTCGGGAAATCCGATCATTCTGAACGCGGTGACGTAAAACACGTACGTCGGGACTATAAACGGGGCAGTAGCCAATAGCTTTCATCTCTTTATTTATTCTGAGCATCAGTGGCACTTTGTCCGTCGGATTTGTGTACACACGATCGGAATTTCCGACAACGGATTTTGTTGTCGGAAAATTTTATCTCCTGCTCTCCAACTTTGTGTGTCGGAAAATCCGATGGAAAATGTCCGATGGAGCCCACACACGGTCGGAATTTCCGACAACACGCTCCGATCGGACATTTTCTATCGGAAAATCCGACCGTGTGTACGGGGCAAAAGGCTGTCACATCAGCCTGCATTGATTTAAGATGGGATAAGATTGCAGTGCATTTAGGCTTAGCTCGCATCCCTCTTCAACATGTCCCTTTACACTGGTTTCTAGCATGTCCACCTAAGGTATTGGTTAGCGTGCCCCCTTTCATACTTGGTTAGCACTCAGCCTGCCCCCTTACATTGGTGGTCAGTGCTCAATGTGTTCTCCTACATTAGTGGTGGTCAGTGGTTCCCCTAAATTGGTGGTCAGTGCTAAGTGTTTCTCTTACATTGGTGATCAGTGCTCAGAATTCCCCTTTACATTGGTGGTCAGTGAACAGTGTGCCCCTTACATTGTTGGTCAGTGTGTCCTCTTATATTGATGATCAGGTGTGCCCTTTACATTGGCAGTCATTGCTTAGTGATCCTCCTTATGCCCAGTACACACGATCGCGCATTCCGACATCAAAATCCATGTTTTTTTTCCAAGGGATGTTGGCTTAAATTTGTCTTGCATACACACGGTCACACAAATCTTGTCGAAAATTCCGATCGCCAAGAACGCGGAGACGTACAACACGTACGATGAGCTGCGAAAAATGAAGTCCAATAGCCAGCGCGGCTCTTCTGTTTGATTCCGAGCATGCGTGGTACTTTGTGAGTCGGAATTATGTACACACGATCGGAATTTACGACAACGGATTTTGTTGTCGGAAAATTTGAGATCCAGATCTCAAATGTTGTTTGTCGGAAATTCCGACAAAAAATGTCCGATGGAGCCTAAACATGGTCGGAATTTCCGTCAACAAGCTCCCATCAAACATTTCCCGCCGGAAAATCCGACCGTGTGTACGACCCAGTGCACCAAACACCACTGAATCACATCAACTATTTGGAAATATGAGAGAGAAAGTGAAGAGTTCAGGCATATAACACTGATTGAAAGGGTGACAGTCATAGAAAGGGTAGAGTGGGGATGAGTGACAGTCATAGAAAGGGTAGAGTGGGGATGAGTGACAGTCATAGAAAGGGTAGAGTGGGGGTGGGTGATACGGATAAAAAGGGTAAGGTGGGAGCAAATGACACTGATAGAAAGTCCTTTGAGAAGTTCTTATGCCTGCTATCGTTGGGGCCCTGTATAAGCATATTTGCACTTAACAACAGTCCCAGTTAACCTGCATGCAGTATAAGTACAGTTATAGATACTATATAGTCTTGGTACAGGTGAAGGGTAGATGTGGTTCAGATGCAATAAAGGTCTGGTATAATGGGGTATAGATGCAGTCTGGGTTCGGAATAATTGTGGTATAGAGTGCAGTATGAGTGTGGTATGGATTGGGTACATTGGTGTCTTACTCATGGTGTCTCTGCTAGCACTCTCAAAAATGGGCAGATAGCCCTTTCACCAGTTCCCAGGATGCTGCTGTGGACACTCGCTGTAGAAGGGGGCTCCCTCAGTCTCTCCCCCCAGTGATCAGCAGTGGGAAGCAGAGGGTGAGTGAATGCTCCAGCCTGCAGTGGTGCAGGATCTGGTGTTGCTCCCTCCGCAGCGGGTACTTACTCTCACTCTCAGGCTGGGATCTCCGCTGGGAGGTGAATATTCAGATAAAGGTGCTCTGTTCTCCCTCTCTTCTTGGTACAAAGTGGAAGAGCTTTCTCCGGGCAGGTAAAAAAAAATCTTCTTGCCACTCCTCCTGAACAGTGTCCATTAGGATCTGTAGTCCAAAGAGTCTATGGGTCCTATTATATGGCTACTGTCTCAAACTACAACTCCCAGGATTCTCAGCGCTCTGCATAGATGTCTATGGGCCTGGTTGGCTTTAGGTCTCCCCCTGCAGACCAGAGTAGAATGTTGCAGGATAACATCAGTATCTAAGAACAGGGAGAGAAAAATAAAAGGCAATGTCTCCTTTTGCATATTGCAGTAGCCCAGCACCTGGTTACACTGAGAAGGAAATTGAAGCATAGATGTGAGTGACTGATAGAACAAGGATCAGTAGAAGGATTGAGAGAGAAGGGAGATAGAAGGGGTGAGTGACACTGATAGAACACAAATCTGCTGTGGCAATGAGAGAGAAAGGGAAGAGCGATGGGGAATGACACAGACAGAACAAGGACTGACCGTAGAGATGAGGGAGAGAAGGGGAAGAGCAGTGGTGAGTAACACTGATAGAACAAGGATCTTCTGCAAATTGGGAGAGAAAAGGAAGAGTGGGTGTAAGTGACACTGATAGAACAAGGACTGGCTGTAGGAATGGAAGCGAAGGGTAAGAGCTTGGGTGAATTACACTGAGACAAGGAGTAGCAGTGCTTTTATTCATTAATTGGAGCCGCTGTGATTCTAGAATGGAACATTATTGGTCTTGTGCAATTTGCCACCGAGCGGAGTAACTTATTTAGAGGTTTCCGGTGGCTGTATTTCCCTTTTGTGGTAATTTTAGTATTTGGTGACTTTTCTTTTCGAATTGGACTCATTAGCCAGGATGTGAGGGGTGTGTGTGCGGCACTGATCCCCCACCCCGTGCGCCCCGCGCTGCCTTCTATGTAAATTGAAGCCAGCAGAGCCGGTGCGGGAATAGTACAGAATATTATTAGCTGCTCTATGAATAATCAGCGTTAATGAGATGATTTAATAATGTATGGCGTTCCCCTCCGTCTAATCTTAGCAATTTTGCTCCTCCGGTGAGAAACATTCATCGTATTTGTGTTGGAAATGTCCAAAGTGCGGGTCACTGAGAGATGAGGATGGAGCCAGGGGAATCATCGGAGTCAGGAAACGCCTCTCCATTGGGTCAGCCAATCAGAATGGACAGTGAACAAGATGGCTAAACCTATATGGGCTGGGGTCCTACAAAAAAAGCCACTCTGGGGCCCCCAGCCTGTCTAATCTCCATCTCAAGGTTCATATCTCCAATAATATGAACTGTTTTTATAGATTTCTGAACTTTATATATAAATATTTAATCTGTGTCTACTTTTTTGAAGTTAGTGTTGATCCAGACAGCTCTGGGCCCAAAAGCAATTGCATGGTGTGGTATGGCTTTATTTCATATAATGGGCTTGCAGCAATTTTTAACCTTTTATTTTAACTGGACAAATACTCTATTGAAGTCAGTCTTTCCTGTGTGTACTTTATGCAGCAGCCAGACAAATTAGTGAAGATGGAATCGCCCCTTGACATACCCACATTTCCATACAGGTTACCACTGCTGTTAAGATATGGGGGGCGGGCTCTAGTAAGGTGCCCATCCATTGCAGATACTCCAGTGGCTATTTTATTGGGTCTCAGGCTGTTTGTAGAAATAAGACTGACCTCTCGGAATCTGATGACAAGGTTGGATGCTCATAACTCTGACATACGCTATATTACTAAAAGTATTGGGACACCTGCCTTTACACGCACATAAACTTTAATGGCATCCCAGTCTTAGCCCATAGGGTTCAATATTGAGTTGGACCTCCCTTTGCAGCTATAACAACTTTAACTTATCTGGGAAGGCTGTCCACAAGGTTTAGGAGTGTCTATGGGAATGTTTGACCATTCTTTCAGAAGCACATTTGTGAGGTCAGGCACTGATGTTGGACCAGAAGGCCTTGCTCGCAGTCTCCGCTCTAATTAATTCCAAAAGTGTTCTATCGAGATGAGGTCAGGACTCTGTGCAGGCCAGTCAAGTTCCTCCACCCCAAACTCACTCATCCATGTCTTTATGGACCTTGCTTTGTGCATTGGTGCGCAGTCATTTTGGAACAGGAAGGGGCCATCCCCAAACTCTTCCCACAAAGTTGGGAGCATGAAATTGTCCAAAATGTCTTGGTATGCTGATGCCTTAAGAGTTCCCTTCACTGGAACTAAGGGGCCAAGACCAACCCCTAAAAAACAATCCCACACCATAATTCCCCCTCCACAAAATAATTTGGACCAGTGCACAAAGCAAGGTCCATAAAGACATGGATGAGCGAGTTTGGGGTGGAGGAACTTGACTGGCCTACCCTAAACCCAAAAGAACACCTTTGAGATGAATTAGAGTGGAGACTGAGAGCCAGGCCTTCTCATCCACATCAGTGCCTGACCTCACAAATTTCGCTTCTGGAAGAATGGTCAAATATTCCCATAGACACACTCCTAAACCTTGTGGACAGCCTTCCCAGCTGAAACTGTTAAAGCTGCAAAGAGTGGGCCAACTCAATATTGAACCCTACGGACTATGACTGGGATGCCATTAAAGTTCATGTGCGTGTAAAGGCAGGGGTCCCAATACTTTTTCTAATATTATGTTTTTCGCAGCACTGTTCAGAGAACACTGAGCCAGTCACATCAGTCTCTGCAGCAGAGGAGCTTAGCCGCTAATATTTCCACCAAAGCCACACACTGTTATTATTAATATTATACATTTAATGTATATATCTCTGACATAATCTGTGGTGTTGAGCAGAAAACAGTAAGCAAGTCACATCAGTCTCTGTACCAAAGGAGCTTACACCAGTGCTAAACACTCCTAGTAATATTATATATTCATATAGTTCTCAAGTACAGTGGAACCTCGGATTACGAGCATAATCCGTTCCAGGAGTATGCTCGTAATCCAATGTACTCGCATATCAAAAGGAAAAGAATTAGTTCCGCATTGACTTCAATGGGATGCAATACCGCATGTGGCCAGAGGCGGGGGGTGCCGGAGAGCCTCGGAAACAGCCGAAAAGGCCAGAGGGATACTTCGGCTGACCTCGGCAAACCTTGGAAACCGTTCATGAGCCTTTCTGAGGTTTTCCGAGGTCCTCGGGCCTTTCCCTGCATTTCCGAACGGCGCCGATCGGCGACTTTCGGCTCTGTTTGGCTCCGGTGCCCCCCACCTCAGGCCAAAAGCGGTGTGCAGACAACGCTCGCAAACCCAGTTAGGATTTTTAGAAATACGGTGCTCGGTTTGCGAAATGCTTGTTAACCGTGTTACTTGCAAACCGAGGTTCCACTGTATTCTGCAGTGCTGTACATAGAGCACTGAGCCAGTCACATCAGTCTCTGCACCAGAGGAGCTTCTCCACCAGGTGGTGCTGTTTTGCAAGGTGCTGTTGGCTCACTTTACTGGGATCTCAGCTAGAGGAAGCATCAAGCCTGGGACTGTCCTGCAGGCTTTTCCCCCCAGCCCCCATGCAGTGGGTGGGGGGAGATAAAGGTGGAGGCTCTCCAGAGGCACTAGGCCTACTCCATGTGCTCAAGCTGCAATGGATCCTGGGCCTGTCCCTATGCAAGAGGAATCCTTACCAGTCTTCCAGGATAAAGTGGTGAACAGACTTCGCCGCACTGCTAAGGAGGAACAGAAACTTTCTAGCATGAAAGAAGATCTCAGGAAAAAGAAATCCCTGTATAGTAAGTCTGGAAACAGTAAGAGGGAAGTATCCAAGCTGAAGTCTCTGGAGGAGGCATTGAAAAAGCAGGAGAAGTTGGTTGCACCTCTGAAGGAAAGCAACAGTGTGTTCAGAGAAAAGTGTGAGAATGAGGAGAGATTCCAACAGATGGAGAGTGCCTGTGCCAGTACTAGCCAGAGGGTGGATGCCACAGTAATGGCAACAGTATGGATGGGAGGTAAGGAAGTGGCTTCACATGGTGGCCCCAGTACTACCCCTGTCTCAGGATCTGTTGCACCTGAGGCAGTATCTGCCCCCTCCCTCCCCAGCAGCCTGGGTCATCTCAGGAGGTGGTTGAGGAAAATGGTGAATTGCTGCAGGCCATTACAGAAATGGAATCTCCCTTGAGTGGCACCAACCCATCAGATGAAGATCATGGAAATGCAGGAAAAGATGGTATGTATCCAGACAGACAAGTTTCTGCTGACTGTGAGGAGTCCCACATGGACATTAACAGTGCAGAGCAGGAATGTTGCATGAACATTGAAATTGCAGAGCAGGAATGTCACATGAACATTGCAACTGCAGAACAGGAGGGCTGTATGAATGCTGAAAAAGCTGGTGTTTTTTCTAAACAGAAGACTTTACTTGATGACGGGACTTCTGGTATCTGTGGTACTTCTGGGACTATGGTGAGCGGGCCTGTTGTGCTGGAGGGGAGGAGGGAGGATCAAGTGGTGGGTAGTTTACCAAACCAGATTTCAGAGGTTCCTATGCAGCTAGTTAATGTGTCATCTGACCCAGTTATGAACTATGCTAAAGCTGTGTTGGGACAAAGTCATACTGCTGCTGGTTGAAGGTAGCCAGTTGTGAGACTTTCACCTAACGCACCTTCCATTAAACGCAGGAATGTGGTACAGCTCAGGTGGGAGGGAGAAGATATTCCACCTATCAGGAGGGTGGTTGTGGATAAGATCCTAGCCATGGGATTTAAGGCGGAGGATATGTATGCTCTTATTAGTCCGGCTGGTTCCTATGATATGATTTATTATTTGTGCGTCCAGAGTCGCTGAATCTGTTTTGGGAGCGATTTGAGCATATATATATATATAGGGGCCAGTCGGACTGGAAGGGGCTTGTCCCCAAAGTTGTCCTTGATTAAGGATGTGACTATCCTGACTAGGAATGAATCTATACCACCTGAGGATTTATGGGTCTGGTTGAGGTTTGGTGAAACGTTGTGTCCCCTAAAAAAGATTGTGGATAGAGGAATCTGGACGGGTGGGTGGTCAGTGTCAATGAGGTTGAGTGTGTGTGGGAATGTGATCCAGCATTTGCCCTCCTCTGCCTTTATTGGTAGAGATAGGATTACTGTCTTCTACCCTGGTCAACCTAAGCTGTACCATAAATGTGAAGTCAAGGGACATTTCTCCTCTAAATGTCCAGAACAGAAGTGCTCTTTGTGTCAGGAACTGGGGCATCTGGCAAGGGACTGTAACATCATTAAATGTAACCTATGTGATAAGGTTGGTCTCCCTTATAGGCGGTGCCCTGAGGCTTTGCACAATAAGCCAGAGTTAGTGGAGGAATTCTTTCTCTGGATACAGAAGAGTCTGGGTTGGCGGAGGTTGTACCAGGGGATCCTAGTGTCTTTGTCCATCAGAATCTGTGAGGCCCTCTGTGGCGTCAGTGTCCCCCCAGTCTGTGGTTCCCCAGTCAGTGTCAGAAAGTGTGGTTGTCAAGTCTGTGTCTGCACCTATTATTTCACCTAGTGTAGTGAAGGCAGCAGAGGGTGCTGGACCAGCATGTATGGTGGTGCCAACCCCTCCTCCTCGGCGTGGCAGAAGTGCGGCTGGAGGTCGGCAGACACAGAGGGGTGGAGTGAGGGATGGATTGGATGATGGGGGAGGTGGGAAGGTAATGAGGGTGGCTGGTGCAGAATGCAAGGTGAATGATGTGGAAGGAGGGGTGAATGATGTGGGGGGAGGGGTTAATGGGGGGGTTTTGGAATCGCATCCTGATGGCGATTAAGTCTCGAAATGTTTCTTAGCCTGGATTGTGTTTAAAGCGGGGTTCCACTATCTCAGAGATTTTATTTTTTTTGGCAAAATGACAATGAATATGCTCTATGAATATAGAACTCACTTGTTCGGTTTTTAAAGATGAGTGCTGTCCGTTTTCTCCTAATAAAGAAACTTATAAATTACGATCCAGACGGTTGTCATCTTGCCTGTGGGCATGTGAAGCTCACAGGCATCCTCTTCCGGGATACGGTGCTGCTGATCAACCAGCATGCACAGCCCGTTCTGTTCCCGATCTCGCACATGCGCAGTAGATTGACATCGCAGCGTTGTCAACAGCTCCAGTTGCCATCACAACGAGCGGCGTCATAGGAAGAATGACACAAGCTCCCAGGAGCCAGTGCGGCTAAGAGGAAGTGACGATTTAGCCGCAGAAAACACGCCCCTATCCGCAGCCTGTACATCCTGGAAGACACAGATACTATCAACAACAAAGGTACAGTATAAAAAAAAAAAAAAAAAAGTGCCGTTTTGTCAATAGGACATTGCGGTAATCCTCTGCAGCTAGTGTTGTAAAATCGAGTGGAGATCCGCTTTAAGTTGAGGTTCGGGGTTTGTAGTCTCTTTTTTGTTGTCAATAAAATATGTTTCTTTCTATGTTATCTTGTCAGGAAACGGTTTTCTTTACTTGCTGATGTAAGCACGTTTGTTGTTTATTTTTGTGTAAATATGTTTTTATTAATGAACTGTATGTTTGTATGATTTTTTAATAAAAAAAAAAAATGTACGCCTTAATGTCCCACCATAGTCACACACTATAATTATTATACATGTATATGGCTCTGACATTATCTATAGTAGTGGAGTGGAGCTTACATTCTATGATTATACAGTGCTCAGCATCAATGAGTACACCCCTTTAGAAAAAGTAAGATTTTAAACAATATCTCAATGAACAATTATCAAATCTTTGATAAAACTAAGTTTTATTGAACATTTGTTTAGCTCATTACATGAAAGAAAGGTTAATAATAGAACTTTGATTACAAAATCTTCTGTTTTGTTCTAATTATATGATGTAAAAATGTATACACCCCACAACAGAAAAGATTACATCTAGTATTTTGCATGACTTCCATGATTTGTAAGGACAGCACCAAGTCTTCTAGGCATGGAATGAACAAGTTGGCAACATATTGCAACATCTATATTTTTTCCATTCTTCAATAACTACCTCTTTTAGAGCCTGGATGCTGGATGGAGAGTGATGCTCAACTTGTCTCTTGAGAATTCCCTATAGGTGTTCCTCAATTCAGATCAGGAGACATACTTGGCCACTGAATTACTTTCACCCTGTTCTTCTTAGGGAATTCTTCAGAAATGCAGCAGTGGCCTTAGATGTGTGTTTTGGATCATTGTCATGTTGGAAAAGTGCATGACAACCAAGGGCACGGTTTGATGGTAACATCTTCTTTTTCAATATAGAGCAGTACATCTGTGAATTCATGATACCATCAATGAAATGCAGCTCCCCGACACCAGTAGCACTCATGTGCTCCACAGAAGGAGACTGCCACCACCATGTTTCACTGTAGGCACCATGCATTTCTCTTTGTACTCCTCACCTTTGAGTTCCAAAAACATTTATCTTGGTCTCATCAGTCCATAGTACAGAGTCCCATAGTTTTCTTCTTTATCAACATGAGCCCTGGCAAATTCTAGGTGGGATTTTTTGTGCATGGGTTTAGGATAGGCTTTCTTCATGGACGACACCCATGCATTCCATTCCTCTGCAGTGTACGTGGTATTGTGTCACGGGAAACAATCATCCCAGTTTGGCTTTCCACTCCTATAGCTAACTGCAGTGAACTTGCATTGCGATTTTCTTCAACCCTTCTCATGAGAAGATGCTCCTGTCGAGGTGTTAACTTCCGTGTACAGCCTGTAAGATGGTTGCAGTTCCATCTTTGTTAAATTTTAGTATCACTTTTTCTCCAGTATTCTGACTGATAGGTAAAGCTTTGCTGACCTTTTTGTAGCCTTCACCTTTCTTGCGTAAAGAAATGATTTTCTTTCTCAGGCCTTGTGACATTTCTCTTCCATGCGGTGCCATTGCTGACAGCATGAAATGGGAAGGCGTTTTCTTTGTTAACCATTTCAGCTCCGGAGGGATTTCCCTCCTTAATGACCAGGCCATTTTTTGCGATACGGCACTGCGTAGTTTTAACTGACAATTGCGCATTCGTGGGACGTTTTACCAAAAACAAAATTTATGTCCTTTTTTTCCCCATAAATAGAGCTTTCTTTTGGTGGTATTTGATCACTTCTGTGGTTTTTATTTTTTGCGCTATAAACAAAAGACAATTTTGAAAAAAAAAATATTTTTTACTTTCTGCTATAATACATATTAAAAAAAAAATAAAAAAAACAAATTTATTCATCAGTTTAGACCCATATGTTTTGTTTGGTAAAAAAAAACCCGCAATAAGCCTATATTGATTGGTTTGCGCAAAAGTTTTAGCGTCTACAAAATAGGGGATAGATTTTTGGACTTGTTTTATTATGTTTATGTTTTTACTGGTAATGGCAGCGATTTGCGATTTTTAGCAGGACTGCGACATTGCGGCAGACAAATCTGACCCCAAGTGACACTTTTTGGGGACCAGTGACATTATTACAGTGATCAGTGCTATGAAAATGCACTGAACAATGTATAAATGACACTGGCGGGGAAGGGGTTAACACTAGGGGGTGATCAAAGGGTTAAAGAATATGTAAAGCTTCGTTTTTTTTTTGTTTTTGTTTTTTTTTTAATAGCAAACATGTTATACTTACCTCCTCTGTGCAGTTGGTTTTGCACAACGTGGTCCCGATCCTCTTCTTCTGGGATCCTTCAGCAGCGCTCCTGGCTCCTCCTCTTCTTGAGTGCCCCATCGGAGAAGTGCTCTCCCTCGGGGCACTCGTGCGGGTGTGCTCCCGTGTCCTGCTGCTGCATCTATTGCGTCATTGGATTTGATTGACAGCAGTGGGAGCCAATGCGCTGCTATCAATCTATCCAATCAGGACCCGAGACACCGGCTGGAGCTGGTGTGCTCACCCCCGTCGCTGGAAAGACCGGGTTCAGGTAAGTAAAAGGGAGGCTGCTGCATCCCAGGAGGTTTTCCACCTTAATGCATAGAATGCATTAAGGTGAAAAACCTTGAGGGTTTACAACCCCTTTAACTGTGTTCCCTGGGTGTCTTCTAACTGTGTGGGGGATGGGCTCACTGGGACAACACAGAGATCGCTGTTCCTGATTACTAGGAACAGAAGATCTCCATGTTGTCCCTTGTCAGAACAGGGATCCGCCTTGTTTACATAGGCAGATCACCGTTCTGCCTCTCTGTGGAGCAATCGCGTCCACTGGACCTGCGCGTGCGCTCCCGTGGCGCTCCCGTGGCGCTCCCACAGTATCTATTGCATAAAATGACGTACAGGTGCGTCATTTTGAACAATGGAGCCGAGCTGCCACAGTATATGTCTGCTGGACACCTGTTTAATGAATAATTAGACTCACCTGTAGTTGAATTCTTGTTAATTTTTTTATTTATTTCAGGTACTTATATAGCGCCGTCAATTTACACAGCGCTTTACATATACATTGTACATTCACATCAGTCCCTACCCTCAAGGAGCTTACAATCTAAGGTCCCCAACTCACATTCATACATACTAGGGACAATTTAGACAGGATCCAATTAACCTACCAGCATGTCTTTGGAGTTTTGGAGGAAACCGGAGAACCAGGGAGAACCAGGGAGAACATGCAAACTCCAGGCAGGTAGTGTCGTGGTCGGGATTCAAACCAGCGACCCTTCTTACTGCTAGGCGAGAGTGCAACCCACTATACCACTGTGCCGCCCAATTAGGATTTTATTGCCTAAGCCCTGGTTCACATTGATGCGATTTGGCATGTCAAATCGCATGCCAAATCGGCAGCTATTGCCCGCAATGAAACCGTCCGAATCGGTGTGACGCCGACTTAGTGGCGCCACATCGATTCCCAAAAGTTGTTTCTGTACTACTTTTTGGCGATTTCAGGTGCAATTTCAATAGACATCTGTGCAGGAGACCGCACAGATGTCTCTGAAATCGTCAGGCTGACATGGGGGAATGAAATTGTGCGAGTTCAGCTGAACTCACACGATTTCAATTCTGCAGCAGTGTAAACTTGGGCTAAAATTTAGCTTTGCTCCTAAGACTTTCATTGGGTTGTATCCATTTTTGCAACATGGCCTTATATGAATTTGTTTGGAAAAATATTTTTTTTTGTGTGTGTGCAAATTAACACATCTTGGTTGTAATCAATGGCCCTCATTTGTGGGAGTAATTAGTAGTATAGTGTCTCATAGAAAACGTTGATTCTGATAGAAAAATAAAGGTTTTCTCACAAATCTGTTGGGGTGTACTCATTTATGCTACGCACTGTACATTTCTATAGCTCTGATATATTCTGCTGTACAGAGAACACTTATGCCGTGTACACACGACTGGACTTTTGGTCGGACGGAACTCCAAAGGACTTTTTTCGACGGAGTTCCAACGAATCGGACTTGCCTACACACGATCACACCAAAGTCCAATCGTTTCGGACGTGATGACGTACGACTGGACTAAAATAAGGAAGT
This sequence comes from Lithobates clamitans, assembly GCA_037952925.1. Lineage (NCBI taxonomy): Eukaryota > Metazoa > Chordata > Amphibia > Anura > Ranidae > Lithobates > Lithobates clamitans. The sequence continues at coordinate 2,548,305 of JBBGZY010000597.1, forward strand.
TCATAGCCAGTAGCCAATAGCTGCCCTAGCGTCGGCTTTCATCCGTCGGACTAGCATACAGACGAACAGATTTTTCGACCGGACTCGAATCCGTCGGAAAGATTTGAAACATGTACCAAATCTAAAGTCCGTCTGATTTTTGACAGAAAAGGTCCGCTGAAGGTCCGATGAAGCCCACACACGGTCGGATTGTCCGACAGGTTCGTTCCGTTGGACCAGGCCGGTCGAAAAGTCCGGTCGTGTGTACACGGCATTAGCCAATCATATTAGTCACTGGAACAGGGGAGCTTACATTCTAATGTCTCACCACAGCCAAAAACTATTATAGGGCGTACACACGGTCGGACTTTGTTCGGACATTCCGACAACAAAATCCTAGGATTTTTTCCGACGGATGTTGGCTCAAACTTGTTTTGTCTACACACGGTCACACAAAGTTGTCGGAAAATCCGATCGTTCTAAACGCGGTGACGTAAAACTCGTACGTCGGGACTATAAATGGGGCAGTGGCCAATAGCTTTCATCTCTTTATTTATTCTGAGCATGCGTGGCACTTTGTCCGTCGGCTTTGTGTACACACGATCGGAATTTTATCTCCTGCTCTCCAACTTTGTGTGTCGGAAAATCTGATGGAAAATGTCCGATGGAGCCCACACACGGCCGGAATTTCCGACAACACGCTCCGATCGGACATTTTCCATCGGAAAATCCGACCGTGTGTACGGGGCATTATTATTAATTTTGATTTAAATAGCTCTGACAAATTTCGCAGTGCTGTACAGAAAACATTAAGCCAGTCACATCAGTCTTTGCACCAAAGGAGCTTACACTCTAGAACACCAATTTACTGAGATGCCATTGGTACCATCCCTACATTGCAGAGTGCTGGCTGCATTATGTGATTCCTGTGTTAGCGGACTGTAATAAAATGCCTTTATAATTTGCATTGTGTATTATGTGGGGACTCGCTCTGCTCTGATCTTCTCATTGTCTTCCTAATTATATTACCCGGGCTGGAGAACACAGTATATTTATCACTTTCTTTAAGCACTGGTCTATTCAGCTGCCACAGAGTGATAGAAAGCATTCAGTGCAGGGACGGAGCACATATCCTGCAGGAAATAATGATTTGTCATAATTTAATGAGCTGTTATGAATAGCGAGGTGTGAGCTGGAATTTGATTGGCTGTTCTGAGCAGCCCGGGCAGTCTCCTCTCGTCTGTTGATTTTAGTGGGATATTTTGAGGTGGCGGTTAGCAGGTTCAGTCCAGCGGTAATCTGGTTACAGCAGACCAATTATCACTGCTGACTGCGCCAATCTCCTCCATCTTCACAAATCATTAACTTTTGCAGAGGATCATCAGATGCAGCTGCTGCAATTAACCCCACTAATAGATGTCTGCGACACACACTCAGCGCGGTCGCCTGACCCACCAGAGCCAGGAACATGGCCAAGTGTGCATAATACTGTACTACCTAAAAACTGAGGATGGGGAGATGACAGAGCAGTGCATGCAAAAGCAGTATGCTAAACACAATTGTGCTCAATAGGACTTTTATTGTGTATTTTGCACCTTTTTGGCACATAACAGGCTACCCTGTCTACGTGTGTTAATGTGCAATCAAATATTTTGGTATGATGGGAGCCTTACAAGATGTAAGAATAGCAATACTGGCAATACATGGGCAACAGCTGGATACTCAGAGGACCAGCACATGGAAAGTTACTACATTTACCCATCAGCCATAACATTTTTGGGTGGATTTACTTAAGGCAAAAAGACTGTGCACTTTGTAAGTGCAGTTGCACCTCTGCAGGTACAGTTGCTCCAGTGCTTAGTAAATGAGGTAAAGATTCACTTTGACAAGAATACCCAATCACATGCAAGAAAAATAAAAAAACAGCATATTTGCTTGCACATGATTGGATGATGAAAATCGGCACAGCTTCCACTCATTTACAAAGCTCTGGCGCAAATGCACTTTCAAAGTGCACAGCCTGTTTGCCTTTAGTAAATCAACCCCTATGACCACTGAAAGGTAAAGTGAATAACATTGATTATCTCATTATAATGGCACCTTAAAGTAGGTGGGATATGTTTGGCAGCAAGTGAACATGTTGTTACTGAAGTTAATGTGTTGAAAGCACAAAAAATGGGCAAGCGTAAGGATTTGAGTGACTTTGACAAAGGAGAAATTGTATTGCCTGGATGACTGAGTCAACAAATGTCCAAAACTACAGCTCTTGTGGGATGTTCCCAGTCTGCAGTGGTCAGGAGCAACCAAAGGTTATTCAAGGAAGGAAAACTGGCAAACCTGCGACAAGGTCATGGAAAGCAGGGGCGGATCCAGAGTCTAGTCTCGGGAGGGGCACTGCCCAAAAAAAAAGGTGTCTCTTACAGAACTGTATTTAACCCATCATACAGTCCTAACCTATTTACTGACCCCCCAACCTGAAACAACCCCCCTGTGTGCCTGCAGCAGCTGCTAGCAGGAGAGGAGGGAAGCTGGCAGCTCTGTTGGACAGCAGGCGATAGCAACCAGTGCCAGGACAGGCCAGCAGCGGTGCGGCAGTGCAACAACAAGAGGGTCTCTCTTGGCGCCGCTGCTGGCCTGCTGCTGATAATATTTTCTTGAGGGTAGCAATTACCCTGTTGCCCCCCCCCCCAAGGTTTACTGATGCACATGGGGAGCAAAGGCTGGTCCATGTAGTCTGATCCAGTATAGAAGAGCTACTGTAACTCAAATTGCTGAAAAAGTTCATGCTGGTTCTGATAGGAAGGTGTCAGAACACACAATGCATTGTAGTTTGTTATGTATGGGGCTGTGTAGCTACAGAGCGGTCAGGGTGTCCAGGTTGACCCGTGTCCACAGCCAAAAGCACTTATAATGGGCACATGAGCAATGAAACCGGACAACATGAATTCAAGAATGGTTTGAGGAACACAACAATGAGCTTAATATTGACTTGACCTCCAAATTCTCCAGATTTCAGTCCAATCGAGCATCCATCTGTGGGGTGTGCTGGAAAAACAATTTCAATCCATGGAGAATAGGACTGGATGGCTAGGTGCCAGATACCACAAGCATACCTTCAGAGGTTTATCAGAGTCCATGCCTCCACGGGTCAGGTCTGCTTTGGCAGGCGAAAGGTGGACCTACTCCATATTAGGTGTGTGGTCATGATATGGTTGGTCAGTGTATACTGTCAGCAATGAGTCATATTAACTGCTCTGTGTGGCCTAGGAGCCCTCAATACACAGTAAAGTGAAGTATCCAACCTCTATGTAACTTTACTTTGCTGAGATGTGCTGCATGAGTTTTCTTATTGTGGAATGATATACACTTTAATGAAACCTTCCCATGTTGCTTCATAATAAATAGAAACAAAACAGCAATCTTGACAGTATGAGGGCAGCAAATGGTCAATGTTAATGATTGCCGTCGTAACACCCTCCTAGGTAGGTGCTAGGGTAGAAAGACAAATGTTAGTGTGTGTTTTGAATACGAAAATTTAGTTGCCACACTGTAGTCAGTGTTGCTGTAATGTTGGTTTAGGTAAAAGTATAGTTTGGCTCACTGTAGTCAGTGAGCTGCAATTGTTTACAGTAGTTAGGACTGATCTTTATGCACTGCTGCTGCTAGTTTGCTGGATAGCTCCTTCTGTATCCAGGCAACTTGAGAAGTTTCTGGATGATAGGTGTGAAGCTATGCAGATGGCAGCATGAATATTGATACAGCCCTGGCCTATCCCAGTGAGGCAGGCTCTGAGGGCGGGCTGGGTGACTGTATTTATTCTTAGAGCACACAGAGATCTGGGTCCTGTCCCACTTAGGCACAGACTGCTATATGGAAGCCTCAGGTGGGCAACCTGAAGAAGGAATTCAGAGAACTGGGTGCTTAGAAGAAGCTGACTGAGGGGAGCTGTCTACCACAGATTTGTCTGGTATCACTGGAGGGCATCACTTGGAAGATTGGAAGGAGGCATCCATCTGGCCTTGTGAGTACAGACATTGCTGGATCGTGGGGACCTTGTACTTTCTGGTGCCTAGTTATAGTCAGATCTAAGTCTATTAAAGGGGGCAGACGAAAGTGTGCCGAGAGACGCGCGCGAAGCCTCCAGCACACACACGGGAGGAGAGGGGCAGCCATCGGAGCAGGAGGAGGCTGCACTAAGCTGACAGCGACTCCAGGAAGCACGTTGTGAAGGAGGGGAGCGGAATGCCGGTCCACTTACAAACCCACGGGTATCTTGCCACTGAAAAGTCCCAGACTGTTATGAGATGGCCAGCGTTTTTAGAGACAGAGGAGAAGGAAAAGCTCCTGGGTTTCACAGCCCAAAAAAGATCCACAGAAAAAAACGGGCTCCCATACTTATATGGTGCATTTAGCAACCCAAGTAATGGAACGCCATAGTGCAGGAGAGCATGAACCTGCAATGGTCACACCAGGGGTGGACTAATAACTCATGGGGCCCCCGGGCAATAGGAGATTATGAGGCCCCCAGGCAATCAGAGATTATGGGGCCACACAGTATACACACACACAGTATACAATCACACAGTATATACATACATGTACACACAGTATACACAGGCAGATGTAAAAAAAAACACAGATTTATACATACTGTCCCTGGTTTTACTGAGGCTGGCAACCCTGATGGGGCCCCCTAGTGGCCCAGGGCCCTCGGGCAGTGCCCGAGTGGCTCAATGGTCAGTCCGCCCTTATGTCGGTGAGGCAGGGCTGAACGGTGATCCTGCAGGGATGAGGACAGGAAAAAGAATACCGGAGGCGGGGAGTAACTCTTTTTTTTATAGAGTTATGTGGTCCTGGGGGTTGGACCAGGGTGGAGCCACCAACCATTGGTATGCTGCCATGGAGGCACCAGGAAAGGAAGATCAAGTCCTCAGTTGTACATAGTTCTTCTCTTGGAGTATCCCAACACTTCCCTTCCTATCCAAGTTCTCCAAAAATAAAAATGACAAAAACAACACCCCTAGACTGTTTTTATTGGAGAAAGAGTGATTTGAGCCTATTATGTGCCTGGCTGCGGGTTGAAGTAATTCCTGTGGCTCCTATGGGAGTAGCGCTACACCAGCACAAGATCATCCAGTACCCAGGATTGACTGCCTCCCTCTAGTTCATCACTGTCAGTATCATTTCAAGATTTCAGAAAATGAAAACATTTTAAAATTAAAATAGGTTGAATTAAGTCAAACGGAACACACTTATGCCGCGTACACACGATCATTTTTCTCGTCGGAAAAAGATATGCTGGCTTTTCCAACGGGATTCCGCTCAAGTTTGCCTTGCATAAACACGGTCACGCAAAATTTTGCTGAAGTTACGGCTATCAAGAACGCGGTGACATACAACACTACGACGAGCGGAGAAAATGAAGTTCAATGCTTCCGAGCATGCGTCGAATTGTTTCCGAGCATGCGTAGGGATTTTGCGCATCGGAATTGCCACAGACGATCGCATTTTCGCAAAGGAACTTTTCCCGACCGAAAAATTAAGAACATGGTCTCAATCTTTTGCTGGCTGGAATTCGGGCAGCAAAAGACCGATGGAGCATACACACGGTCGCATTTTCCGACGAGAAACTCTCATCGGTCTTTTGCGGGCCGAAATTCCGATCGTGTGTACGCGGCATAGGCTAGGTTCACACTAGCCAAAGCTCTGAAAAGCGATCCACAGTGGATTTTCAGAGTCAGATTAAGCAGCCCCCATCATGCACTTGGTAAGTGATCCTGCTGCCTCTTGAATGCCTTTTTTTCTCTGCTTATTCATGGTCTTTGGAGGCATCGGACTCATTTGCAGCCACAGACAGGTAAGTTATAGATGGTGAGGTCCCAGGATGTGTCTATAAGGATGTTAGTTCGGCAGAGCTCTGCTCACCACCGTCCTACTTCATGCCGCTCCAGGCCACGCCCCCGAATGCCTTTTTTTTTCTGCAGTTTATAATGGAGCTAATGTGCCACAACCGCACACAGGCCCATTGACTTTAATAGTTGAGTCTGACAGGTGGTGCTGCATGTCAGCTCAGCATGTTGCATTGAATTTCCTGCAGCTGCAATATGTGAACAGCCTCCTCCGGCTGTTGTTTAGCCTTTAGGTGAGCAGTTGGGCTGCGCTAAAAACTGTATTTATGTGTGTTATGATTGTTTGGTCTGATGGGCCCCAAACTGTGCGGGGAGAATGAAGCAGTTGTACTGAACACTGTGCCACCCTCATTTTCCCCAAAACTTGCAAGACAGTAATAACAATAATCAGATTTAAAACTTCAGCTTAAGACATGTTTAACAGAAAGCAGAGAAGTTAAATGGAATGCAGAGCTGCTATTAACTTTCACTAGCATGGTAACAACGTACTCTTAAAGTGGCCTGCTGTAAATGGCCCTGTCATAAAATGTCTGAACCAGAGTTACTCCAGAGGTTGCTTGGAGTTCCATGACCTCTCATATAATGGTGCCATACATAGTTCCAGGGCCAACACCACTTGGCAGATCTTTTTAGGTTTCTCTAAAGGGTGACATTCTGACCACCACTTTAAGGGGGCAATCTTCCCACTTACCCCCAATTGGTTTTAGCAGGGGTTCCCCAAGACCTGAAAACTATTTCAAGGGTTCCAATAAGGTAAAAAGGTTGAGAAAAGCTGGCCTGGAGAATAGTTTGAGTGATACACCTCCATGAGTCTGTTTCTTTGAACTACTCTTTATATATAATCCATAATTCCTGCTATGATGGGGTTACTTTTATCAAAAAGAAGGTACATAGTTACGTAGTTACAGTTAGTCTGGTTGAAAAAAAGACACAAGTCCATCTAGTTCAACCAATAAAAGGCGGGGGGGATATACAATGCTATATACACAATCCTACACCCACGGTTGATCCAGAGGAAGGCAAATAAACCCAATAAAGCATGATCTAATTTGCTCCAACAGGGGGGAAAAAATCCTACCTGATTCCCCATGAGGCAATTGGATATTCCCTGGAATAGTTGTACCTATAAATGTTACTATTCAGTTTTATTATACAGTATATATCTAGGAAAGAATCCAGGCCTTTTTTTAAAACATCTACTAAGCTAGCCAGAACCAGCTCTTGAGGGAGTTTATTCTACATTTTCACAGTTCTTACTATGAATAAGCCTTTCTGTAGTTACATAAATGTATGAGAAGATACAGAAGGCTATTAAGAAACATTGGACTTTCTAGAAAAAAAAGTTGCATCTGATCTATATCATATTTGGTATCGAATACTGTGTATAGAGAAATAAAAGTCCTGTTATTGCATTAAGCAGACTTTATGGTCGTTGCAGGGCTATAATGCTATCATCCTCTGTGGGCACAGATGGCTGGGAAATTACGGCTTTCGGAAAGGGTGGGTTTTAGAAAGTAGCAGAGTATATGGCTTATTGGGTGCCCTGATCTCATTGTAGTCTGTATTTTGAGAGTTTTCTTCTCTCAAATATGTAGAAACTTAGTAAAATTATTAAATACAAATTCTCAGTCTTTGTAATAAGTAGAGGTAGAGATGTGGGATCTCCATATCTGCAATGTGGTGTCACTGTCACACAGAATACTTTATCTTTTACAAGTTTATGTAGACGGGATGTTCTTGTTGAATATAGGTTATGTAATTGGAACGCAACACTGCTCAAACTCATATTTCCTTAAGCAATTGACCTGCTCTGCCTGCTATCCAAACACACAACAATAGGACATTCTAATATGTAACACATAACATGTGAAATGCAGCCTCTGACCTGTCATCTACCCTATCCAATGGTGGTCAATGGGAATTGTCTGGGTTGCTTTTGATGTGTGTTTCAGATGCAGGAAAACATCGCCTGCTGACACGAGCCCGAAATCTTCTCATATTGGTTATGTCACATATGGTCAGCAGCAGATTTTGAGTTGCAGGATCTCTACTGTGCATGCTGGGATTTATAGTCCCACCACAGATGGCCATCCTTTCCCTGGTCCAGATGCGTCATGCGGTCTTAGTTCAACCCGTGGGGTGTATTTTTAGCTTCTTGTTGTTGCTGTGCTTTGAACGCACCTCCTGGACAGTGGCGGAGACAATGAGCTCTATTCAGCTGCTGGAACATCTCTACGTTTTGTTATGGTAATAATTGGAGCGTCTACTTGCAAAAGAGCTGAAATTATCTATAATAAAGCACGTAGGCTGACACATATGGAGCGACTGTCGCCAGTACAGAGGTTGGGGTATGCTGCAAAAATAGAACCAAAAAGTATTGAGGAATTGAATGGTGGAAGTAATGTGTCTGGAAAATGTATATGATTAATAACATCACCCTTTAAAGTGTGTACATTTACTATCATCAACCCAAAAGTGTGTACATTTAATACCATCACCCCTAAAGCTTTTACTTTTATTATCATCACCCCTAAAGCTTGTACTTTTATTATCATCACCCCTAAAGCTTGTACTTTTATTTTTATCAGCACATTTATTACCTTCATCCCAAAAGTGTATTCTTAATACTATCCCCCCTAAAAATGTGTACTTTTATTACCATCACCCCTAAAGTGTGTACATTTATTTGCGTCACCCCTAAACTGTGCACATTTATCATTATCACCCCCTAAAGTCTATACATTTATTATCACCACCTGACGTGTGTACATCTACTACTATCACCCCTAAAGTGTGTACATTTATTACCATCAACCTTAAAGTGCATACCTGTATATTTACTATCATCACCCCTAAAGTGTGTACATTCATTACCACCAACCTTAAAGTGCATATATTTACTATCGTCACCCCTAAAGTGTGTACATTCTTTACCATTAACCTTAAAGTGCTTTTGTTTTTCTATCGTCACCCCTAAAGTGTGTACATTTATTACCATCAACCTTAAAGTGCATACCTGTATGTTTACTATCATCACCCCTAAAGTGTGTACATTTATTACCATCAACCCCTAAAGTTTGTACATTCATTACCACCAACCTTAAAGTGCATATATTTACTATCGTCACCCTTAGTGTGGACAATTATTACCTGTCCCCCCAAATGTGTGTACTTTTATTACTATAACCTCTAAAATGTATAAATTTACTTACATTAGGGTGATAAGTGTCCTTCACGCTATCAGTAATGTGTGACAAAATGTAGGATAATTGCAGCAAAATCTAAAGTGTTCACAGCAACACAAATTAAGTAAAATCTAAAAGAAAAGATGATTTTGCGCAATAGCCTATTACCTGAGGAATACACCTCTAGGTATCGTGCTGTCTAAACAATAATGACAGGAATACTAAGGTGCAATAGTTGCATGCAAATAATATATCATTGTGAAAAAGATGTTAATATCTCATAGAAATAGTTACTGGTAAAGCTGGACATAACAAATAATCACATAATTGTATGAAATACCTGCTGTAAAATACCAAAGTCCTAATAGTAGGTAGTATAACAATAATAATGAAACAGTGCAAATCAAGTGTTAATAGTCCAAATAAAAAAGTATATAAAAATAGAAAAATAAAAGCTATGTCCATGTGGTAAGGTGGACTGTACTAAAGAGTCACAGATATATAGGTAAAAAGAGGATCCAATAGGTGGCTTATTAATTATATAATTCAGTGATGTTGCCCATATGAAACTCCATACAATATTCCCTGGATGTGGTCTCCCAGAACTCTCACCTTAAAGCTGATGAATAATTGCATCTGTGAGATCAGGTTTCTAGGTGTTATCACTGTTGAATGCTGTCAGTGGGGCTTGTTGTGGATTTCTCCTTTAAAATCCTCTGCCAGAGTTCCTAGAGGGCTCCGGTATTGCCACCGCAGTGGCAGGGGAAAAAAAGAGAAATAAGACAAGCCTCCGGTAGTGTAGTAAGTTAAAACAGTAAGGGGATATTTATTAAGTGTCTACAATGGACTCTTACATTGTAACAAACGTTTAAAAGCAATTGGAAAAAGATAGTGACAGTTTGGCGTTCTCAGCGCCCTCTCACTTTTCCTCCTGGTGTACGTCTCGCTCCGGCCACTCCCTACGCGTTACGACATGGTCACGTGTCTTCATCTGGGGAACCGGATTGGTTGTACTATTCTGTTTTAAATAGCGAGAAACCGGAAGTATTGAAACGGCCATCTTAACTATAGTCAATGTTATGTTTACATGGCGGCCATTTTGCCATAGGCCAATAGGTTAAGTATATTGTCCATTTTGTTGTAGGTAAACCTAATTCATCTTGTGTGTGTATATTAATGGATGCGGCCATCTTTTTGGTGGGGAACGTCTAAATACACATAGACGTATTTCGCATATGCCACATAAAAAGCAATAATAAAATGCAGGTAGAAATAAAAACTAAATATAACGGTAGTCTAATGGATTCATACATAGAATAAGTAGTGTGAAACAGAGATAAATCCTACTACATATTGAAGGTATTTAGATATGGAAAAAACCCGCCACAGTATATTGTCATAATGGGCATGTATTCTTAGTAAAAAGCAGTAGGTCTTACATATATTCTGAATCAGGCTAGCTCAGTCATACAGGTAGAGAAAATGTGAGAGTGCCCTAAAGATATACCGATATAACAGATGTTAAAAAATATTTCAAATATTTCGAATAATTAATAAAATATTAAAATAAAAATTGACAACAAGGAATATTCTTATCGGAATAATTAATAAATACACACTGAATAAAGATAAAAACATCTAAAATTCTCACTAGTACGAAAAGATTTATAAGTGTAAAACCTAAATAATATGTCCTTAAAATAAAGTAGGGGTAAACATGAGAGATTATTCTCATACATAGTAATACGTTGAGAGGAGGCATAAATAATATGGGTATATTGAACCTAAAACGGCTATATACTAAGCTAGTGGTTAAAAATTACTCAAGAAACAATTCAGGTCGAACTCCACGTTCAAGCCTCCAGGTACAAGGGTCCGCATGGTATGAATCCATTTGGATTCTATCTGGCTGATGGTTCTAACCATATGGCTTCCTCTCCATGCCTTCTTATATTTTTCTATGCCCCAAAATTGCACATGTGTGGGGTCTTTATTGTGTACCTGGGCAAAGTGTCTCGAAACATTGTGTTTGGGAAAGCCTGATTTAATATTTTGGACATGTTCCTGTAGTCTTATTTTGAGTGCCCTTTTAGTTCGGCTTCCATATTGAAGGTTACAGCTACACTGTAAGACATAGACTACTCCCTCTGTGTGGCATCCTATAAAATCTTTAATGCTGAAAGTTTGTCCTGTGTTAGTAGCTGTAAATTCTTTGCGTTTTCCTTGGAATTTCTGTGAATTTCGACACGCATAACAATTTCGTCAAGGATAAAATCCTTTGCCAGAGAAAAATGTGTACGCTGGTGTCAGGGGAGTTTCAACTACAGATTTCACAATGAGGTCTCCATTAGTTGGTGATCTTTTATAGACTATATTAGGTCTTTCTGGCAGGATCTTCTTGAGGTCTCTGTCATTCTTGAGGATGTGCCAATGTTTCTGTATAAGTTTAGCTACATCCTTATGTTGTATGTTGTATGTTGTAAGAAGGGAAGGTGCTTCATGTTAAAATGTCTTTTTAGGAAGATTAGAGAGCATGGTTGTCCTATCCATTTCATTAACATGTTGGATCTGTTTGTCTATCCATAGGTCATCATTTTCCTTCATCTTGAACCTTTCTCTGATTTGTTTAGCCTGGGTTTTGTAATCATCTTCTTTAGTACAGTTTCTTTTTATTCTTATGAGTTCTCCCTTTGGAATATTAAATAACCATGGTTTGTGGTGACAGCTGTCCATTGACAGATAGCTATTGGCATCCACATTTAAAAAAAAGGTTTTAGTGACTATTTTTTGTCCTTCCAGGCTAATATTCAAATCTAAGAAGTCAACTGTCTTTTCGTCTATTTTCCATACCAGATTTATGTTTTTGTTATTCTCATTCAGTTTGTTTAGGAATGTTTCAAGTGAATCTCTATCTCCATTCCAAACTAAACTAAACTATACAGATACCCCTGCCGAACTTTCCCTATACAAAAGGTATATAGATGACCTGGTTATAGTTTGGAATGGAGATAGAGATTCACTTGAAACATTCCTAAACAAACTGAATACAGAAACATCCTCAAGAATGGCAGAGACCTCAAGAAGATCCTGCCAGAAAGACCTAATATAGTCTATAAAAGAGCACCAACTATTAGACACCTCATTGTAAAATCTGTAGTTGAACCTCCCCTGACACCAGCGTACACATTTTTCTCTGGCAAAGGATTTTATCCTTGTCAAAATTGTTATGCGTGTCCACATTCACTGAAATTCCAAGGAAAACGCAAAGAATTTACAGCTACTAACACAGGACAAACTTTCAGCATTAAAGATTTTATAGGATGCCACACTGAGGGAGTAGTCTATGTCTTACAGTGTAGCTGTAACCTTCAATATGGAGGCCGAACTAAAAGGGCACTCAAAATAAGACTACAGGAACATGTCCAAAATATTAAATCAGGCTTTCCCAAACACAATGTTTCGAGACACTTCGCCCAGGTACACAATAAAGACCCCACACATGTGCAATTTTGGGGCATAGAAAAATATAAGAAGGCATGGAGAGGAAGCCATATGGTTAGAACCATCAGCCAGAAAGAATCCAAATGGATTCATACCATGCGGACCCTTGTACCTGGAGGCTTGAGCGTGGAGTTCGACCTGAATTGTTTCTTGAGTAATTTTTAACCACTAGCTTAGTATACAGCCTTTTTAGGTTCAATATACCCATATTCTTTATGCTTCCTCTCAACGTATTACTATGTATTAGAATGATCTCTCATGTTTACCCCTACTTTATTTTAAGGACATATTATTTAGGTTTTACACTTATAAATCTTTTCGTACTAGTAAGAATTTTAGATGTTTTTATCTTTATTCAGTGTGTATTTATTAATTATTCCGATAAGAATATTCCTTGATGTCAATTTTTATTTTAATATTTTATTAATTATTCGAAATATTTGAAATATTTTTTAACATCTGTTATATCGATATATCTTTAGGGCACTCTCACATTTTCTCTACCTGTATGACTGAGCTAGCCTGATTCAGAATATATGTAAGACCTACTGCTTTTTACTAAGAATACATTCCCATTATGACAATATACTGCGGCGGGTTTTTTCCATATCTAAATACCTTCAATATGTAGTAGGATTTATCTCTATTTCACACTACTTATTCTATGTATGAATCCGTAAGGCTACCGTTATATTTAGTTTTTATTTCTACCTGCATTTTATTATTGTTTTTTATGTGGCATATGCGAAATACGTCTATGTGTATTTAGACGTTCCCCAAGAAAAAGATGGCCGCATCCATTAATATACACACACAAGATGAATTAGGTTTACCTACAACAAAATGGACAATATACTTAATCTATTGGCCTATGGCAAAATGGCCACCATGTAAACATAACATTGACCATAGTTAAGATGGCCGTTTTAATACTTCCGGTTTCTCGCTATTTAAAACAGAATAGTACAACCAATCCGGTTCCCCAGATGAAGACACGTGACCATGTCGTAACGCGTAGGGAGTGGCCGGAGCGAGACGTACACCAGGAGGAAAAGTGAGAGGGCGCTGAGAACGCCACACTGTCACTATCTTTTTCCAATTGCTTTTAAACGTTTGTTACAATGTAAGAGTCCATTGTAGACACTTAATAAATATCCCCTTACTGTTTTAACTTACTACACTACCGGAGGCTTGTCTTCTTTCTCTTTTTTTCCCCCTGCCACTGCGGTGGCAATACCGGAGCCCTCTAGGAACTCTGGCAGAGGATTTTAAAGGAGAAATCCACAATGAGCCCCACTGACAGCATTCAACAGCGATAACACCTAGAAACCTGATCTCACAAATGCAATTATTCATCAGCTTTAAGGTGAGAGTTCTGGGAGACCACATCCAGGGAAAATTGTATGGAGTTTCATATGGGCAACATCACTGAATTATATCATTAATAAGCCACCTATTGGATCCTCTTTTTACCTATACATCTGTGACTCTTTAGTACAGTCCACCTTACCATACGGACATAGCTTTTATTTTTCTATTTTTTTTTTTTTTTGGGCTATTAACACTTGATTTGCACTGTTTCATTATTATTGTTATACTACCTACTATTAGGACTTTGGTATTTTACAGCAGATATTTTATGCAATTATGTGATTATTTGTTATGTCCTGCTTCACCAGTCACTATTTCTATGAGATATTAATATCTTTTTTACAATGATATATTATTTGCATGCAACTATTGCACCTTAGTATTCCTGTCATTATTGTTTAGACAGCACGATACCTAGAGGTGTATTCCTCAGGTAATAGGCTATTGCGCGAAATCATCTTTTCTTTTACATTTACTTACATTGCCCAAAAAATGTGTACATTTATTACTATCCCCAAGTTGTGTACATTTATTTCCATCAACCATAATGTGTGCATTTTTTACTGTCACCCCCCAAAATTTTATATTTATTATCATAACCCCTAAAATGTGTACATTTGTTACTGTCACCCATGAAAGTGTATACATGTATTACTACAACCCATAAAGTGTGTACATTTATACCCATCACCCCTAAAGTGTGTATATTTATTACTATTTCCTCTAACTTACGTACATTTATTACAATCACCCCTGAAGTGTATCAATTTATTACTATCACCCCTAAAGTGTGCATATGTATTACCATCACCCCTAAATTGTGTACATTTACTACCACAACCCCTAAAGTGTGTGTATTTATAATCATTACCCCTCAAAGTGTGTACATTTATTACCATCGCCCCTAACATGTGGCCAGATATAAAGAATAATTTATGAGCAATAAACATGTGGAATATTGAAGTGGTAAGTTACATACTGTACATTTTACTCCTTTCATTACAATGGGGGACCAGTTACTCTGCTAATCCTGTACCCGTCACCCTCACATAGGTTGTGTCTGCGCCCACCAACTCCGTTACTTCATACTGATGGGCAGCAGAATTGCATGCTCCAGATACAGGCCAGGTACTAAGCTTCATAATTCTGACCATGTAGCTGTCAGTTAGAAGAGAACTGGCTGACTGTACAGGTGGGTTTGCAGCGTGGCATAGAAGGATTGTTTGTTTTGGGACATTCTACATACAAATTACACTTAGCGGAGTGCGTCTTTAGGATAATGATCCCTATGAGGGTAAATTGCGGTGTTTCTCTGGACTCACAGGGGACTTTGATCTCAGGATTGGAGGTTGAATCTTTCATCTTCGGAATGATTGTTGGGTTATTGGAGATCATGAAAGGAGACATTGTGAGATGCGAGGGATGGAAATGACATGAGATACACAGGATGATGACAAGGGAGCAATTCACATCACACGAAAATGTTCCAGAATGTTCTCAACGTCCATATAATTGTATCCCATAGTGGACAGATTTATGGAAGAATTCGGCTAATTCAAAAATGACAATAACACTTGTGGGGCTCCTGGTGGCTGGTGACCATAAAGCCAGCCATACAATGGTGATTTAATGCCAGCAAAAGAAATCTCTATTTGTGTGAAAAAAAAAGATACAAATTTCATATAAGTACAGTGTTGCATGAACACGCAATTGTCATCCTAAGTGCAACAGCGCTGAAGATTGGCCTGTTCAGGAAGGGCATGAAAGTGCCTGGTATTGAAGTGGTTAAATCTTGCATTACTGACTTAGGACAAGCATGTAGGTTGGACATTCAGACATCCCAGTTTGGAAGTTGATTACTTATTTGTCGGAGAGGTGAAGGTCAGGATGGCGAATCCGACACCAGATCCTCTAAATACCAGTTTTACACTTTCCAGATCCCTCAGAATGTGTGATGTGGATACATTATTGATAACTGTGTACAGGGGCCCATCTTGCTGATTGTTGGGTTTGTCTTTAACCACTTACAGAACGGAAAATTTTTCCCCATAATTACCAGGCCGTGTTTTGCGATACGGCACTGCGTCACTTTAACTGAAAATTGTGTGGTCGTGCGATGCTGTACCCAAACAAAATTGACGTCCTTTTTTTCACACAAATACAGCTTTCTTTTGGTGGTATTTGATCATCATTACGAGTTTTTTTTTTTTTTGCGATATAAACAAAGAAAGAGCGACAATTTTGAAAAAAAACTATATTTTTTACTTTTTGCTATAATAATTATCCCCCAAAAAATGTAAAAAAAATTGATTTAATTTAGGCCAATATGTATTATTCTACATATTTTTGGTAAAAATAGCAATAAGCGTATATTGATTGGTTCGCCCACAGTTACAGCTTCTACAAATAAGGTGATTTATTTATGGCATTTTTATTATTTATTTTATTTTTACTAGTAATGACGGTGATCTGCAATTTTTAGCAGGACTGAGACATTACGGCAGACAGATCGGACACTTTTTATACTTTTTTGGGACCATTAACCTTTATACTGCGATCAGAGCTAAAAATAGCCACTGATCACTGTATAAATGTCACTGGCAGGCAAGGGGTTAACACTAGGGGGGCGATCAAGGGGTTAAGTGTGTTCCCTGGGAGTGTTTCTAACTGTATGGGGGCTGGGCTGACTGGCGGAGGAGAAAGATCACTGTTCCTAATCACGAGGAACAGCAGATCTGTCTCTCCTCCCCTGTCAGAACGGGGATCTGTCCATTTACATGGACAGATCCCTGTTCAGGCTCTCTTTCGTGCATCACGGCCACATGCATCGGCTCCCCCGGAGGCACGCGCGCGCCTGCTACGGCTCCTTAAAGGAGCCAATGTACAGCTACGCCGATTTGTGGGAATGTGCCGACCTGCCGCCGTATAACGATGGCGGCTGGTCGGCAAGTGGTTTACAGAATAAGAAGAGAAATCAGCATAACGTAGATCGGAGTGCAGCAATAATGTGGGGATTTCTAGGGGTTCCGGCCTTGGAAAGTAAACCAAGGCAACAAGGTACAACGATGAAAACATTGTATTTGCAATCATCTATTGCAGGGGTAGGCAACCTTAAAGAGGTGGAAATCTATTTGAACAACATGGGAGAAGCCAAAGATCACCGGGCACATTGTCGCCACCTCACACCCGATTTAATCCCCTAATACTACCGTGTTGCAGTCATGGGTTTAAATCAGTTGGTGAGGAGGCAACATATCGCCTCCTGAGATGGAGTGCAGTTGATATCACTTTGCATGGGACAGGAGCCGACACTACAGAGGAGGCACCGGCTTATGTGGCTCTTGCTCCCTACTACAGCTCCAAATTTACAAGTAGTCCCTCTGCACTGCACTTTGTTTGATGCTCTGGGTTGGCAGTCAGCAAGCCCAGACCACCATCTACCAGTCACCTGGCCGCGATCTACTGGTAGATCTCGATCTCCAGGTTGCAGACCCCCTATCTCCTGTATACATTTACTGAGCCTGTCCCCTGCCAGCATTCTGGAGAAAAGAGCCCTTCTGCAGAGCTCCAACATTCCCCATGCTGCATTGCTGAGTCCAATCAACAGGGAGCAGGAGCTTTACTGATTGGAGAGCTATTGGGCTGACTGCAGATAGACAACTGCTTACCCACCTTCTCTGCAGTATGCGGCAGACTTTTCTACTCTGGCTGCTTTCTAAAGACAACTTTGTTTTTGTTGAATCTATCGATCTACAGTGCCTTGAAAAAGTATTCATACCCTTTGACATTTTCCACAGTTTGTCACGTTACATCCAAAAAGCGTAAATATATTTTACTGGGATTTTATGTGATAGACTGACACAAAGTGGCACATAGTTACATAGTTAGGTTGAAAAAAGACACAAGTCCATCTAGTTTAACCATAAAAATAAATAAATAACTAAAAAATAATATCATACAATCCCATATACCCAATACTATACCCACAGTTGATCCAGAGGAAGGCGAAAAATGCCAGAAAAGCATAGTCCAATTTTCTACAGCAGGGTAAAAAAAAATTCCTTTCTGACTCCAAGAGGCAATTGGATTTTCCCTGGATCAACTTTACCTATAAATGTCAGTACCCAGTTATATTATGTACATTTAGGAAAGAATCCAGCCTTTCTTAAAGCAATCTACTGATCTGGCCAGAACCACCTCTGGGGGGGAGTCTATTCCACATTTTCACAGCTCTTACTGTGAAGAAACCTTTCCATATTTGGAGATGAAATCTCTTTTCCTCTAGGCATAAAGAGTGCCCCCTTGTCCTCTGTGTTGACTGTAAAGTGAATAACTCAACACCAAGTTCACTATATGGACCCCTTATATATTTATACATGGTGATCATATCCCCCCTAATGCCGCGTACACACGAGCGGACTTTACGGCAGACTTTGCCCTGCGGACTTTCTGAATGAACGGACTTGCCTACACACACTCAACCAAAGTCTGTATTCAGGGTGATGTGCAGTGTTAGTTTTCCACCACACATAGCGTTTTGCTTTTAGGCCAAAAGTTTAATTTGGTCTCATCTGACCAGAGCACCTTCTTCCACATGTTTTCTGTGTCCCCCACATGGCTTCTTGTAAACTGCAAACTGATGAATGCTCTCCTTGCCCGGCCTGTCAGTTTAGGTGAATGGCCATGTCTTGGTAGGTTTGCAGTTGTAAAATGGTGTGTGATACTGCGCCACGGAATATATAAGACAGGAGACAAGGTATAATAATAATCAGAAGAAGAAGAAAAAGGGAATTGCTGCCTCTACTTAATACTTCCACCTAGATGGAGTATAGGAATGAAAAATGTAGGTGGCGCTATTCCCTTATTATATAATGTTTGATGATATTTTGAAGAAAAAATAGAAAAGATGAATTCAAGTATTAATCACAGCTCCAGAGAATATAATCATGCTAGAAACTAATTCCAAACTGTAATTCCGTTGGTAATTAACTCTGATGGGTAAAGGGGCCTTTTAAGTAAGGTAATAGGTGCCTTTGTGCTACACCCTCTGCCCTGTGCAGGGTGATAATAGAAAAAGTAAAAAAAACTAAAAAAACTTCTGTTGTGTATTATACCCTCTGCAACAGCGCTAGGAGCTTGTAGTTGCTGCAGAGTTCCGTTGGAAATAGCCTTTGGCGGTGAGTAAAAAGACCTCTTTGGTAAAGTGATAAGTGTTACACCCTCTGCCCTGTGCAATAAAAGAAAATATAGAATAAAAAAGGGGTGTGTGTTACACCCTCTGCCCTATGCAGAGTAATGTTGAAGAGAATGTGCTCAAAAATATTACATATACTGCTAATCGCAGTTAGCCCCTCAACATAAAGGGCATTTAAAGTGGTACGTGCTTCTTGTGTTACACCCTCAGCAATGTGCTGGGTATCAAAAAGGTGAATGAATTAATTCTAGGTATAGTAGTGGGTGTGGATCATCAGGTCCCATACACTACTTGATACTGCTCATGTATACGAGTAGCATATGTGTTTGACCCTCTGTTACTGCATTTGGTTAAATAAACAAACAATTTTGAAAGTAAACAAACACAAACAGTAAATGTCAGTCCATTTTGTCCAACGATGAATCAATAAAGTGACTTTGTGCTCACAAACAGTGTCCAGTGCTTTATGAAAATGATACTCTTTATATCTTTTTAAGGGTCAGTGATGCCGGTGCTCTTATCTATGCTGGTAATATAGTTGCACTCACCAGAATGCCTCACCCCCCAGGAGTACTGTGCCATCTCAGTATAAGCCACTGTGTAGCTCTCTGGTGCCGACTGGTCAAACTGTGGATAGCAAATGACGTTCCACTGGGTGATCACATATAAGAGAAAGGAGTGCCCATAGCGTAATACCGCTTTTAAAATTTTCATTGGGGATAAAGGTATAAAAATATACTCACACTAGCGGTTAAAATCAAATGCAATAGTTTAAAATGAAGCAGGCACCGGAAAAAGTTTGCAGTTGTGCCATACTCTTTCCATTTTCAGATGATGGATTGAACAGAGCTCCGTGAGATGTTCAAAGCTTGTTTTTTTTTTTTTTTAATAACCTAACTCTGCTTTAAACATCTCTACAACTTTATGCCTGGCCTGCCTGGTGTGTTCCTTGGCCTTCATGATGCTGTTTGTTCACTAAGGTTCTCTAACAAACCTCTGAGGGCTTCACAGAACAGCTGTATTTATACTGAGATTGAATTACACACAGGTGGACTCTATCTAATAATTAGGTGACTTCTGAAGGGAATTGGTTCCACTAGATTTTAGTTAGGGGTATCAGAGTAAAGGGGGCTGAATACAAATGCACTCCACACTTTTCACATATTAATTTGTAAAAAAAAAATTAAAAAAAAACATTTATTATTTTCCTTTCACTTCACAATTATGTGCCACTTTGTGTTAGGCTATCACATAAATTCCCAATAACATAATAAAATATGGATAATTTCAATTGGTATGAATACTGTATTTATCTATGAGCACTGTATCTATCTATGGTGACACAGATACAAATGTTGTCTGTGAATCAGCAGCTGGATTATTGTAGTCTGCTGTTGCCACCTAGTGGATATGGGTTGGTATTGCTATTAGAAGAGAGTCTCCCAGCATTCGCTACCTCCTGACAATGCCAGTTCTCAGGCTGTGTCTGCCATTGGTCCTCTGAGTCCCTGACCTGGACTAAGCATGCAGATTAGAAGTTCTGCCTTCACTGGTTGCATGCTGGAACGCTGTTATATGTAATCATTATGAGCAATGCTGCACATTTCCATTTTGGTTTTTTTAATAACAATCATGTTATACTTACCTCCTCTGTGCAAGATTTTTGCACAGAGCGCCCCCGATCCTCCTCTTCTGGGGTCCCCCAGCTGCGCTCCTGGCCCCTCCTCTTCTCGAGTGTCCCCACAGAGAGCTGTATTCCATGCGGGCACTTGTGTTGGCACGCTCCCGAGTCCTGCTGCTGCGTCCATTGACACAGCAGGAGCCAATGGCCAATGGCCAATGAAGACAGAGACAGCGGCTGGAGCTGCTGTGCTGGTCCCCGTCACTGGAACGATTGGGTTCAGGTAAGTGAAAGGGGGGCTCTGGGGGGGGGGGCTGCACTACAGAAGGTTTTTTTACCTTAATCCATAGAATGCATTAAGGTGAAAAACCTCGAGGGTTTACAACCCCTTTAACCACTTCAGCCCTGGAAGGTTTTACCCACTTCCTGACCAGGCCTTTTTTTGCGATACGGCACTGCGTTTGCTTTAACTGACAATTGCGCGGTCGCGCGGCGCTGTACCCAAATAAAATTGACATCCTTTTTTCCCCACAGATAGAACTTTCTTTTGGCGGTATTTGATCGCCTCTGCTGTTTTTATTTTTTGCGTTATAAATAAAAAAAGACCGCCAGTTTTGAAAAAAAAACAAAACAATATTTTTTACTTTCTGCTATAATACATATCCAAAAAAAATTTAAAAAAACGAATGCCTTCATCAATTTAGGCCAATATGTATTCTGCTACATATTTTTGGTAAAAAAAATCCCAATAAGCCTATATTGATTGGTTTGCGCAAAAGTTATCGCGTCTACGAACTACGGGATAGATTTAGGGACTTTTATGTATTTATTTATTTTTTTTACTAGTTTTTAGCGCGACTTTTTGAATTTTATTAGATTATATGGTTTACTACTTTTTAGTCGCAGCTCATGTAAGTTTAATTAGTGTTAGCGCAGTATTTATTTTATACCTTTTACTAGTAATGGTGGCGATTTTTAGCGGGACTGCGACAATGCGGCACACAAATCTGACCCTAAGTGACACTTTTTGTGACCAGCGACACCAATACAGTGATCAGTGCTAAAAAATGCACTGATCACTGTATAAATGGCACTGGCAGGGAAAGGGTAAACACTAGGGGGCGATCAAGGGGTTAAATATGGTCCCTGGGAGGTGTTTCTAACTGTAGGGGGGGGATTTAAACTGGAGGAAAAGAGAGATCCTGATTCAGCTTAGCTGAATGAGGACCTCTCACTTTTCCTCCCTGACAGATCAGTGGTGTGCTTTGTTTACATCAGCACGCCGCTGATCCGTCGCTCCACAGAATGATAGGCGGATCGTGGCGGCTGCTGATTGGCTCCTCCGCTGTATCCAATCACAGCAGGAGCCTAAACCGTGTGCACGAAATCACGTACAGGTACCACAGAGGTGATCAACTACCACCAAAAGAAATATTATTATTATTATAATTATAATAATATTATCTATTTATGAAGAAAAAAAAGGACAAAAATTTTGTGTGCAGTGCCATATCACAAAAAAATGGCCTGGTCAGGAAGGGGGTAAAGTGGTAGTAAACTCTGTTCTACCACTTGTACCTATAGGCATGCCTATAGTAAGGCTTACCTGTAGGTACTGTGAATATCTGCTAAACTTGCACAGTTTAGAAGATATTCAGAGTGGATGCAGCTGTTGATGTCACAGGCACATGCGCTCTGAAGGTCCGACATACAGTGCTGGACCTTCAGAGCCCGCGCCTGCGTGGGAGTGACACCATCACACCCCCAGCCACTCATGTAGCTGGTGGATGCCAGCCCTGAAGGAAGACCAGGAGATGTCGGCGCTCTCAGAGGTGACAGCGTGGCGCTGGAGGGCTTCATTCTAAGGTAAGTCTCGCATAATGTGCTAGTATGCAATGCATACTAGCACATTATGACATTGCCTTGCAGGGGTATTAGTTTTTTTTCCCCATCAACTGTGGTTTACTACCACTATAAATAAATGATGATTTTTAGATGCATGCCCCATTTGTTTGTTTTTTTTCTCCCTTTTTTTCCCCTTCCCCTGTTTTCTTTATAGGTGTCTCTTATTATATAGTTACAAAGTTAGGTTAAAAAAATATAATGGTTTATGTGTTATTATGAAAAAAAAATATATATTGTATATAGATCCATAGATTTCTGAAATAGCTCAATGAGAAAATATACAGAATTTTGGCCACTAGATGGAGCTGACAATCATAGAAAATAATCTATTATAGGAAATATGGGGAAAACTTGTCCACCTTGCACGAATGGTGTGACGTTCATCATACTAACGATTTATAAAAAGACCCCATAGTGCATCCTGATCTTTACGGGGCTGATACAAAGCGCCATGCAAGAGGATCCCCCTTCTACTATTAGTTTATATAAAAACATCATAAAGTTTGCCATCTAATAACTTTTCTATACAAAAGCTCTAAATGATTCATGAAGGAAAGTCCATTACACACTGGTTCAGGCCATGTGGTTTTTATCTTCTTCTCCATCAGAGGACAGTCTGTTTCTTTCCATCTTCTTCTGAATTACCTTGAGGGGAAAGTTTTTTTAACAAACATGGACAACAATATTATCTAAAGTGGTACTAAACTCTCTCAATCAATAAGCACTTCTTCACCCGAGAAACAAAAAAAATTCAAAGTTGGAAGCTACAAATACTGTAGCTGCTGACTCCTAAAGAATATGATAATATATACATAGCATAGCATGCTATGAGGAAGGCTTTAACCTGAAACGCGTTAGAATCTGTCATGTTGCTACCGCTGTAAAAGCTGGAATAAAACTTTTAGCAAAGAAGAAGCTTTGTCTGCCAGCTTTTTTTCAAATACCTCAATTGACTTTTAACGGCTTCCTGACTACCCTTTAAGAAGCGGCTTGCAGGCGTACGCTGGGAGCTCCGTGACCATGATCGCGGGTACCGCGAACCTGATGTCCACGGGGATACCCGCGATCGTCTCGCGGAGAGGAAGAGCGGGGAGATGCTGATTTAAATGAGCATTTCCCCGTTCTGCCTAGTGACACTGTCACTGATCTCTGCTCCCTGTGATCGGGAGCGGTGATCAGTGTTGTGTCACACACAGCCCCTCCCCCCCCACAGTTAGAATTACTTCCTAGGACACACTTAACCCCTACAGCGCCACCTAGTGGTTAACCCCTTCACTGCCAGTGACATTTTTACACTAATCAATGCAATTTTTTAGTATTGATCGCTGTATTAATGCCAATGGTCCCAAAAATGTGTCAAAATTGTCCAAAGTGTCCGCCATAATGTCGCAGTCATGATAAAAAAATGTTGATTGCCGCCATTACTAGTAACAAAAAAAAAATTATTAACAAAAATGCCATAAAACTATCCCCTATTTTGTAGACGCTATAACTTTTGCAAACCAATCAATAAACGCTTATTGCGATTTTTTTAACCAAAAATATGTAGAAGAATACGTATCGGCCTAAACTGAGGAGAAAAAAATGTTTTTTTATACATTTTTTGGGGAAATTTCTTGTAGCAAAAGGTAAAAAAATAATGAATTTTTTTTCAAAATTGACGCTATTTTTTTGTTTATAGCGCAAAAAATAAAAACCGCAGAGGTGATCAAATACCACCAAAAAAAAGCTCTATTTGTGGGAAAAAAAGGACGTCAATTTTGTTTGGGAACCACGTCGCACGACCGCGCAATTGTCAGTTAAAGCGACGCAGTGCCGAATCGCAAAAAGTGCTCTGGTCTTTTGGCCAGCAAAATGGTCCGGGGCTTAAGTGGTTAAAGAAGGATACTTTCCTGTCCAATGATCCAGCGCCATCCTATCCCGGGTCACTTCTTCGCTGGTCTTTGGTCCCTGGCTCCGGCCAGAGACTCCTTGCTGCCCGCTGTGCATGGGTTTGTGGGTAGCTGGCTGTGACTCCTTGCCGCTTCCCTGCCAGCTGCCCACTGTGCATGTACGAGCCGCACTTTCTGAACGGCCCCAAAGCCCCCTGGGACCTGTGACGCTGCGGGCAGAGAGGGGGTGGGGGGAGAACTTCCAGTGGATCCACCACGATGATCCGACCTGAAGTGGGAGTGGGTACCTGTCAAAACCAGGTACCCGATCCCACCCCCCACCCCCCCAAAAAAATGTCCAAAGGATGGACTCCATTCATTCCAAAATCCAATGCTAAAAGCAAATAAAATCTTTGAAGTGGCAAGCAATTGTTTTGATTATTTGCATATGAATTTTACTAACACTTTCCTAAGAATTTTTGTGTAAAATACTATCCATCAGTGTCCAGATAGGAAAGTGTATTATATTTACTTGTTTAAAAAAAAAATGTACATTTCTTCAGATGCTATCTGGTTTCTGGCCTAGGCCAACATTATGTCATACATCCCAGGGGTCGTCGTGGACTTGAGACACTCCCCATTTATACCACGTGGAAAACTCCGTGCCCTTCATCCAGTCACCATGGTGTCATGGAAAATGTCAGTACTGAAGGGCCAAGAACATGATAGAAGATTTAAAAGTCTATAAAACCACCCTGTTCTAACTACATAATCTCGTTCTATGGTTTGTTCTCACATGCGGCAGACCTTTGCTGCCTCTCTAAAATGTGAGCCCTGGTAGATCGCTTTTTAGAGGGCGTTTTGACAGGAAGTGATTTAACCCTAAAAAATGCCAAACCATTGTGCTGCAACCGCGTGCATTGCATGCAATTGCAGCATGGCCTGTCCACTTCAGTGGGTTGTGCAGCTGCCAAAACGCATCAGGGGGTTTATTTTTTGCTGTGGCCACAAAGCACCACAGCCATGGAATGTGTACAGCCCTTGGTGGCTTCATACTCCTAGTCAGGTAAGCGGTCGGGGGGCAGTAACAATGCGGCTCAACCTGCTTTTACAGCGACCTGGATGCACAACTGAATGAGCCCTTATGGGTATGTGAAAATGTCAGTGTATGTGGGTGGCAAATGGTGTCAAAGGCCCCCACCCTTGGATCAGTTTGCCAATTGCACAGCTAAAGGTCTAAAAAGCAATGCTGGACTTCTGCAGGCAGACCACTGATTCCACACAGAAAGCACAAGTCCTTCCCTGCTGTCTGCTGGCAGGGGACAGGCCTGTATACTCTATATCAGCTTTAGAAATAAAGCAAACCATACAATACTGAACACCTTTTGTTTTGATGCACAAGGAATGTATTTAACTGATTTATATTGAAAGTTCAACTTGGCTTTAAACAGGGGCGTTGCTAGGTCTACAAAATATCTGGGGCTAGAGCCCATAGCATCGTAGTAAAGAAAGTCATACGCTTGGGCGGGCATACACATGTATATAATATACGTGTGTGTGTATATATATATCCCCATAGAGCCCCCCCTTACATCAGGGTCCCCAGAGATCCTCCCCATTGCATCAGGGTCCCCAGAGAGCCCCCCTTACATTAGGGTCCCCAGAGAGCCTCCCCCTTACATCAGGGTCCCCAGAGAGCCCCCCTTACATTAGGGTCCCCAGAGAGCCTCCCCCTTACATTAGGGTCCCCAGAGAGCCTCCCCCTTACATCAGGGCCCCCAGAGAGCCCCCCCCTTACATCAGGGTCCCCAGAGAGCCTCCCCTTGGGGACCCCTGCAGAGACTCGGGGCTATGGGCCCCTGATTCGGGGCTACAGCCCCAAAAGCCACCCCTAGAGACGCCACTGGCTTTAAGTTAAACACTTGCCGCCCGCCCACCATCAAATGACGGAGGAGCGGTGCGGCTCTTGTTCAGGGACGCCGTTATATGATGGCTTCCCAAAACGGCTGCTCTTGCGCGCCCTCGGGGACGTGCAGTGCGGCAATCGTGGTCGCTCTGTGTTACAAGGACACGGCGCAACCCAGATCTTGGTAAAGAGCCGATGACGCAGCTTTTTAACCATGTGATCAGCTGTGTCCAATCACAGCTGGTCACATGTAAATGCGGAAGTCTGGTTTATCTACTCTCCTCGCCTCACACTGACAGAGTGTGTGGCGAGGAGAGCCGATCAGTGGCATCTCCTCGCGGGGGATACCAGGACAGGTAATCAGGGCACTGATCATCATTGCCCTTATTACAGTAAAGCCCCAGCAGTGCCCATCAGTGACAACAATCAGTGCCCATTAGTGATGCCAGTCAGTGCTGCATTTCAGTGCCCATCAGTGCCTGCTCATCAGTGCCACCTCATCAGTGCAGCCTATCAATGCCCATAGCATCAGTGCCGCCTCATCAGCACACATCAGTGAAGTAGAAAAATTATGTTATTTACAAAATTTACTGACAGAAACAAAGAAAAAAAAATTTTTTTTCAAAACTTTCTGTCTTTTTTCTTCATTTTTAGTAAAATTTAAAAAACCCAGCAGTGATTAAATACCACCAAAAGAAAGCTCTATTTGTGTGAAAAAAAATGATTTTGGGTACATGATGCCCTGTGTACCGAAAGGGCATCATGCGGTTTTATATGTTGCATTTCCAAATTGAAGGTTTAATAAAACTTTTAAAAAGGGAATTTTAAAAAACTTTTAAACCTTCCATCATATTCTTCGATGATCAGCCTCTGCCTTCACGTCTGACAACACGGTGATCTGATTAGGTTTTCAGGTTGCTGAATTCAGTAGAATATGTTCAGCACCCCGTAAACTGTACATTGGATACATACATAGACCCCCCCCCCCACCCACACAAACTAACCTAAATGATGTGTCTCCAAGTTTGATGGCAGATTGCAGGATGAAAAAAGTGAATAGTAATTTCCGACAACAAAATCCATGGATTTATTCCGACGGATGTTAGCTCAAACTTGTCTTGCATACACACGGTCACACAAATCTTCTCAGAAATTCCGAACGCCAAGAACGCGGTGACGTACAAGACATACAATGAGCCAAGAAAAATAAAGTTCAATAGCCAGTGCGGCTCTTCTGCTTGATTCCGAGCATGCGTGGAACTTTGTGCGTCGGAATTGTGTACACACGATCGGAATTTACGACAACGGATTTTGTTGTCGGAAAACTTGAGATCCAGATGTCAAATTTTGTGTGACGGAAATTCCGATGGAAAATGTCCGATGGAGCCTACACACGGTTGGAATTTCCGACAACGAGCTCCCATAGAATATTTTCCATTGGAAAATCCAATGGAAAATCCGTTTTACGTTCAGTAAAAGCTGACAACCTCAGTTGCCTAGATTCAGCTACTTTTTGGGAAGTGGTCCCACAGCTCTAATGTGCTGAGTATAGGAAAATATTACCAGTGGTCTACGTTTGCCTTTATCCGACCCTTGGGACACGACTCCCCCCACTGACACCAACAATAGGACAATAATTCCTGCACTGATATCAACAATGGGGCACTATTCATTCCACTGACACCAATGATGGAGTACTATTCCTCCCACTGACATCAACAATTGGGCACTATTCCTCCCAGTGACACCAATGATGGGAACTAACCGTCCTACTGACACCAATGATGGGAATGAATCCTCCTACTGACACCAACAATGGGGCACTAATTTCTCCCAGTGACACCAATGATGGGAACTAATCCTTCTACCGACTCCAACGATGGGGCACTAATTTCTCCTAGTGACACCAATGATGGGAACTAATCCTCCTACTGACACCAACGATGGGGCACAAATTTCTCCCAGTGACACCAATGATGGAACTATTGCACTGTGGCACTATTCCTCCCACTGACATCAATGATAGGGGAATTTTCCTCCCACTGACACCATTGATGGGGCACTATTCTTCCCACTGATCCAATGATGGGGCACTATTCTTCCCACTGACACCAATGATGGGGCACTATTCCTTCTACTCGCAATATTCCTTACGGACATGTTCATGGAAATAGCTGTAATAATGCTGGGTGCTATAATGACGACAGGCTGGAAACCACCAACAATCTGAATGGAGAAATGTCATCAGCACACCAAGGATTCCTCAGAAGGGTCCAAAGCTTTATTTACACAAGATACACATACGGCAATGTTTCGGAGCCACGTGGGGCATCACTTGCCTGAAGAAGGGGCCCTGCGTGGCTCCAAAACGTTGCCGTAGGTGTACCTTGTGACTATGTAAATAAAATTTTGGACCCTTCTGAGGAATCCTTGGTGTGCTGAGGACATTTCTCTATTCCTCCTACTGACACTAACAATAGGGCTTTATTCCTCCCACAGACACCAATGATGGGGCACTATTTCTCCCACTGACACCATTGATGGGGCACTATTCCTCCCACTGTCACCAATGATGGGACACTATTTCTCCCACAGAAACCAATGATGGGACACTATTGCTCCAACTGACACCAATGGTGGAACACTATTCCTCCAACTGACACCAATGGTGGGACACTATTCCTCCAACTGACACCAATGGTGGGACACTATTCCTCCAACTGACACCAATGGTGGGACACTATTCCTCCCACTGACACCAATGATAGGGCACTATTCCTCCCACAGACACCAATGATGGGGCACTATTCCTCTCACTAACACCAATGATGCGGCACTAATAATTCTCCTAATACCCAAGATGGGGCATTTTCTACTAAACTGCCCATGGTCCAACCCCCCTACAATCTGAAGCACAGTAAACTAGCCCTTTATCTAAAAAGTTTGAAGACCCCAACTTAGACAAAGCCTAATAAGGGCACATGGGGGGCCAAGGCCAGCTACCAGTGAAGATTACTAGATTCTTGCTATGGTATCTAATGCTGCCTGCACACTCTATTGCTACTCTGTACAAATCAATGGCCAGCACAGCTGCTGTTCACGGGTAAATGCTCATCTGAGCAGTTACAGGGAAATAGAGACTCCAGCCAACCCTGCATGCAGCCAGTATGTGTCTTGGGTTGGCTTTTCTGCAGTTTTTGGCCACAGTTAATCAGCCAGTTTTATTGGGGACATAGCACAGATTGTTCCTTCGTCTAGAGTCTGCGTTTAGCCACCTCTGAACACATCAAACAACCTGCCCCTGGCCGCCTCTGTGAATGTAGCCTTATGTCGTGTACACACGGGCGGACTTTTCGGAATCAAAGGCCTCGACGGTCTTTGTGACGGACTTCCGACAGACTTTCGAACGAACGGATTTGCCTACACACGATCACACCAAAGTCCGACCGATTCATACGTGATGACGTACGACCAGACTAAAATAAGGAAGTTGATAGCCAATAGCTGCCCTAGCGTTGGTTTTCGTCTGTAGGACTAGCATACAGACGAGCGGATTTTTCGACCGGACTCGAGTCTGTCAGAAAGATTTGAAACATGTTCCAAATCTAAAGTCCGTCCGATTTTCAACTGAAAAAGTCCGCTGCAGGTCCGATGAAGCCCACACACGGTCGGATTGTCCAACGGATTTGTCCCGTTGGACCAGTCCGGTCGAAAAGTCCGCCCATGTGTACACGGCATAAGACATTTCACTATGTTACAGACTCACCAGCTATTTTTTGGACAAGTGGAGTGGAAAGTGCTATCCAGGATTGGCACCAATGGATGAAAATATGCTCTCCTGGCAGATCCCAATGATAAAAGTAATACTGATTCTGTCAGTTGGGTGGGTGGAGCTTAAAGCTGACCTCCAGGTATAATCTCTATTGCATACATAGGTACACTGGTCCAGCTTGGCCCCATGTAAATGTATATCTCATTCTTGAGGGGCTGTTGGGGAAGCTGACAATCACTCTAGTAGTCGGCACTCACTCAGCATTGCCACCATTCACCGAAAATCTTTTTTTTTAGTGAATACAAGGCATTCTTTGGACAAGGTAAAGAGGAGGAACAGTAACGTCATGATGACCACTTCATCCAATGAGAAGACACCTAATATTCATTGACAAAAATCCAAGGCATTCTTTGAATAGCGACAGTGCCGAGCAAGTGACGCCCTGTGGCCAGATAGCAGAGGGGGAGCCACTCACACAGAACTCAATCAGGACCTGGAACATTGTGACTCCCACAGTTGTAGTGCCGACTACTGCAGTGATTTGCAACTTCTCCAGTTGCCCATCAGGTATGGGATTTGCATACAACTGTAGAAAGAACAAACAGGAGGGTGCCAACGCCTTGTGCATAACTGAAAGCTTTTATTAAAAACACAAACGTCAAATTCATACTCACAAACATGATAAAGTGCAAGCAGTATATCACAGCAAGCTCAGATCCAGTGGTAGGATAGTGTCACCTGGTCCCATACGTCACACAGTTGGCAAGCTTACATGTTTCGGGGGACACACTCCTTTCCTCAGAGCTATCTATGGGGAGACCCATACCCTATATGTAGTGGGGACTATGTAGATGTATATATCTGCTGAGTACTGGGGTGTTTTGTCTCTATTGGTCATGCATACTTACATAGTGCCAATCTGTATATACTGTATGTAATACAGATCATATCTGAAGTACAGCTTTAATCATCAGGTAGGAAGATTGTTGTGGGTTAACCTCCCTGGCGGTATGATTATTTCGGATTTTAGGTGCTGAAAGCGGTACAATTATTTTGCATGAAAATT
This sequence comes from Lithobates clamitans, assembly GCA_037952925.1. Taxonomy (NCBI): domain Eukaryota; kingdom Metazoa; phylum Chordata; class Amphibia; order Anura; family Ranidae; genus Lithobates; species Lithobates clamitans. The sequence goes on from JBBGZY010000597.1 coordinate 2,579,585, forward strand.
TGGCGTTTTATATTGTAGGTCTGTAATTCTTAACAATAACACACTTAAATCTGTCCAAACAAGAGTCTAGTAGATATCCCGGGTATGATAAAGTTTGAAACACAAAAACATAAATTATAATATAATTAATAAAAATAAATAATTAAAAAAATAAAAATAAAATAATAATAAAATAAATTTCCCCACGACTCACTATCGCTCAATTCTGCAAGTGTTCTAATTTACTATCGCTGTTTTCTAGCTGGTCTAAAACCATTTTTGACGTAAAGGGACACTTTTTGGTTGCTTTGGACAATCTCCAGTTTCCAGGCAGAAAGAACAGTATATATAATATAGAACTGCATGCAGGGCATAGGACAAAGCACTGGGGACAAAAGGGATGTGAAATGATTTCATACAGTACTGTAATCTGTAAGATTACAGTACTGTATGTGTTATGATTTTTACAGTTTTTTGAATTTGCCGCCAGGCTCCGCCCCCGTGCGTCGCGACGCTCGCAGGGAACGGAGCCTGGCAAGGAGAGGCTTCGGAGGAGGACGGAGCCCACGGACACTGCGGGGGACATCGCAGGATCCCGGGGACAAGGTAAGTAACGCCGCCCCAGGATCCTGCAATGTGATTCCGAGTGTGGCTCGGGGTTACCGCTAATGGGACTGAATTTTAACCCCGAGCCACACTCGGGAATACCGCCAGGGAGGCTAAAGGGGAACTGCAGGCAAATCGCGAAGGTCAGTGATAAATAAGAAGAAAAGGGGCCGTTGGGGAATAGTGGATGCATAGGGGTTAATTTACTAAAACTGGAGAGTGCAAAATTTGGTGCAGCTCTGCACAGGAACCAATCAGCTTCTAGGTTTTATTGGCAAAGCTTAATTGAACAAGCTGAAGTTAGAAGCTGATTGGCTACCATGCACAGTTGCACCAGATTTAGCACTCTCCAGTTTTAGTAAATCAACCCCACAGCGTTCAGTTTTAAAATTGTAGACTAGACACTGCGTAGGTAAATGTAGTCCCAGTTACTGACTCTTTCTCTTACCCTCTAGTCCAGGGTTCCTCCAGAGGTTGCTAGGGGCTTCTTGTGCAATGAGCAATTTCAGCCTCTCAGATAAGTTCCCCACTGATCATTTTAGCTTTCTGTAAGATGATAATTCTTCCCAATGACCACAAGTGTAAGGAGCATTCTTCCCATTGACCATCACACCAATGTGTCATTGGTTGTAAGCTCCTTGAGGGCAGGGACTGATGCAAATGTACAATGTATATGTAAAGCGCTGCATAAATTGACAGCGCTATATAAGTACCTGAAATTAATAAAATAAAATAAATAAAAATGTATCATGAGTTATATGATATAATAATTTTTACTAGGGGTTCCCTGAGACCGGAAAGTCATTTCTAAGATTCTTCTGTGTTGAAAAGGTTGAGAAGGGCTACTCTAGTCCTTTCTAGACTGACCATACACATACCAAAGGAAACTTGGTTGAATTATATAATGTTATTGTGGCAGAAGAGTGGAAGAAGGGTTAGATCTTTGTCAAGTTTTTATTTCTTTGACTGGGACATTAGCATGTAAAGCTTCTGGTGTCCTCCAAAAATAAACTAATAAAAAAGGAAAGTTAAAGGAAAACAAAAATTATGAACAAAGTAGATATATACCTACTGGAAAAATAGCAAAATTACCTTTATTAAATGTATCATATTAAATATAAGCTTAAAAAAATTCATTCCCACCACATCTTTCAAAAGGCCCGATATGCATTGTATGATGAAGGGTGCCCCTCAAAAGCTGCCTCCTGATCTGTATGTGGTGTCCCTGGTGCTGATGATACATTTCTGATATCATATGTTTCTCCTCCTTCCTTAAAAACAGAATGGCTGTTACAAAGAAAAGAGCAGGTAGCGGCTGATCCATGTCTGACATTGTGTGGAGTGTTACATTGTAATGCTAATTCCATGCTGGGACTTGCAATTATTAACTATTAGAGAATACTTGTGATTATTTTTTAAGAGATAAAACATGATATCTGCCCTCTTCAGCTATCACGTACTTCCTCTGCTCACTGGGACACACCCCCGAGGAATCCCTTTCTGGGCTGCAGCTCAATTAATTCTATTCACCAGCAGGTGAAGCTGAAACTCAGTACATTATTGCACAACCTACTACATTAACACTAAAAAGCTGAAGAACAATTAAGCAGGACATAACACATCTGCTTTATTCAGTCCAAGATTTTATATATCTGAAGAAATGGCACTTTGGGTTGCAAATTGTTTAATTCATAAAGGTTGTGTATACAAATGTCCCATGCAAATGCAGGTCTCTTGTGTCTTAAAAAAACACTGCAAAACTTGGCAAAAATTCAGTTTCGGATGGAGTAATGAGCGGTTAGAACCTCTGCCAGGTATTTATTGATGTATGTGTCCCTGTGGGGAAAATTTTTGTTTTTCCTGGAGAATATTGTTATCTGAATAGGAAGTGACGGGAAAGCAAAAAAAAGTTGGTTGTCACCAAAGCTGAAAGTGAGGGTAAAGCTTCCACTGGGGACATCTCTTTTAATGACAAATGTCTAAAGCTGGCCATAGACGGATCGAAGTTTGACCAGTTCAGCAGGGACTGGCCGAATTTTGATCAGCGTGTGGCCCTACCTGTTTGACAGAATTTGATCATTTGGTCAACTTCTGTTGAAGGAAAATGTTTCTTGTTCTTGCAGGCACTGATCAGTGTATTCTGAGAGTACCGGGTCCTGCTATCAGAATACAATGTTCGGGTACAACCCCGGGTTATAGGAAAAAAAATCGCTAGATTCCCCAAATCAACACAGTCAGTGTTAATGGGGGAATCACTCCTGTGGAGCCATTGTGTTCTCCCTAGTAAGCGAGGCGGGGCGAACCATCCCCACCAGGAGAACACAGTGATTGCTAGCGGCTATAATAGCTGCTAGCAATAACCGCATGTAAAATCCGACAGGCTGGTTGTACCCAGGTTGATCGAATGATCGACTTGGGTACATTCAGCTGGCCCATACATGGTTTGAATCTTGGCTGAAACAGTCGAGATTTGAACCGCCTATGGGCGGGGTAACTGTCTCTTGCCAGCTTTGAATTGGAATTTTGTATAGATTTCTGAAGGACTGGAAGCCAGGGAATATCACCCAAAGGAATACAGACAGCAAAAAAAGAAAAAAATTCAAACCTGCCATGGTCTTTTTCCAGTCCCTAATCCATCCAGAATAAAAAAAAAAAAAACTTTTGGCTTCAGATGCACTTTAAATGTGAGCTATTGAAGATCCCCTTTACAACTATGCATGCTGGGTAATCTTCCTGTAAACTGTAAAATGTAAAACCCGTTTTGAAGACGACAACAATGGAAAACTATCAGAAAATTCCAAATTTCCAGTTTGATGATTTTTGTCATGTTTATAACGTGACAACAAAGAGGAGCTTTGACAGCTGCCGGTGTTCTCAGACAATTATGGAATCAGAGAGAATTCATTGACTTTTTTTTTGGCTGTTATATTGAAAGAAAGATTTTTAATAATTTATTTTAATTGGTTGGGCATGTTTGATATTCACATATGTTTAGTCTCTGTCTCTATTAAACATGGCCGCCTGCGTTGTCTGACTTTCTTCTGTTATGTTCATACTCTGCAGATCATGGCTCCACTTCTGTTTTAAGATTGGTCTTTTTTGAGCTCATCTGAACGTTTCCTCCACTGACGCAGATAATGCACTGCTTATACAGGTAGACCATGCGGTTCTGCATCAGTTTAAATGCCATACAAATAATGGCCATGCCAACCACCGTGTACACAGAGAGCAACAGGAAATAATTTGGGTGAGCGGGAAAGACGTCACCGAAACCGATTGTGGTTAGCGTGACGAAGCAGAAATAAAAGGCTTCTAGTCTGCCCCATTCCTCCCATAGCGGGAGGATGAATGCGCCAAGCATGATGTAAGCGACCACAATGAAGATGATGAGTAGAACTGGAACGTCCAGCTGGTCAACCTCCTCACCTAGATTGTCGAAGTTAAAGAAGACAGAGTCAGACATCTGCTTACTGTCCAGGTCAGGGCAAGAGTGACATCTCTTCAATCGTTTTTTCAAAGGCAGCTCGCTGCGATTCTCCTTGATGATGATCAATTCAAAGATGTCGATATTGCTCATTTGCATGTAACGCCTTTTCACACTGGCCTGGCTCTTCAGCACGTCCGTCAGGTTTAGGGGCTCCTTGATGGACAGACGACTATCCAGGGTGGACTCTGTGTTGGATTTGTTAGAATTGCTCGAGAAGGTAGGGAAGGTGTTGGGCAGTTTGGATTGGCGTTGGAAACGTCTGTGCCAGACATCCAGGAAATATTTATAAGTCTTCGACAGAAAGCCGGCCATAATGCCTCCTAAGTCAGCCAGCACCATTAACATGAGCGGTATGCCGATTGCAGCGTATAACATACATACGATCCTTCCAGGTACGGTGATGGGAGTCAGATTCCCATAACCTAGACAAGAGAGAGAAAATCGAACATTAACAGGAGAAAAATGATGGACGCCAAGAACCATGACAGACCAATGCAGAACTAGAGACACAGGAACGCCATGTTCCCAAATAAAGCAGTCTTTTTATTATTATACAGTATCTCACAAAAATGAGTACACCCCTCACATTTTTGTAAAATTTTTATTATCTCTTTTCATGTGACAACACTGAAGAAATGACACTTTGCTTCAATGTAAAGTAGTGAGTGTACAGCTTGTATAACAGTGTAAATTTGCTGTCCCCTCAAAATAACTCAACACACAGCCATAAATGTCTTATCCGCTGGCAACAAAAGTGAGTACACCCCTAAGTGAAAATGTCCAAATTGCGCCCAATTAGCCATTTTCCCTGACCGGAGTCGTGAGACTCATTAGGGTTACAAGGTCTGTTAAATTTAGTGTTATCGCTCTCACTCTCTCATACTGGTCACTGGAAGTTCAACATGGCACCTCATGGAAAAGAACTCTCTGAGGATCTGAAATTACTTGACTGCTGCCAGCATCGCTGCAGAGGTTGAAGGGGTGGGGGGGTCAGCCTGTCAGTGCTCAGACCATACACCGCACACTGCATCAAATTGGTCTGCATGGCTGTCATCCCAGAAGGAAGCCTCTTCTAAAGATGATGCATAAAAAAGCCCACAAACAGTTTGCTGAAGACAAACAGACTAAGGACATGGATTACTGGAACCGAACCATGTCCTGTGGTCTGCTGAGACCAAGATAAACTTATCTGGTTCAGATGGTGGCAAGCGCGTGTGGCGGCAACCAGGTGAGGAGTACAAAGACAAGTGTGTCTTGCCTACAGTCAAGCATGGTGGTGGGAGTGTCATGGTCTGGGGCTGCATGAGTGCTGCCGCCACTGGGGAGCTACAGTTCATTGAGGGAACCATGAATGCCAACGTGTACTGTGACATACTAAAGCAGAGCATGATCCCCATCCCTTCGGAAACTGGGCCGGAGGGCAGTATTCCAACATGATAATGACCCCAAACACACCTCAAAGATGATCACTGCCTTGCTAAAGAAGCTGAGGGTAAAGGTGATGGACTGGCCAGGCATGCAGACCTAAACCCTATTGCATCTGTGGGGCATCCTCAAAGAGAAGGTGGAGGAGCGCAAGGTCTCTAACATCCACTAGTTCCGTGATGTCGTCACAGAGAAGTGGAAGACGACTCCAGTGACAACCTGTGAAGCTCTGGTGAACTCCATGCTCAAGAGAGTTAAGGCAGTGCTGGAAAATAATGGTGGCCACACAAAATATTGACACTTTGGGCCCAAATTGAACATTTTTACTTAGGGGTGTACTCACTTTTGTTGCCAGCAGTTTAGACATTAATGGCTGTGTTGAGATATTTTGAGGGGACAAAAATGTGAGGGGTGTACTCACTTTTGTGAGATACTGTATAAGAGAAGGGCACAGGCGCAAGGATTAACAAATAATAAAACCAACACTATTGTGCAGACTCACACCTAAAGAGACCGTGATCCAGTTCCAGTGGCACCAAGTAAAAACGTATGTATACAACAGTGCTGGACCTATTTGGAGTATAGAGGTGATCCATAATATGGTGCTCTTCAAAAGGATCCTGTGGGTAGAAGAAGGTGAAGGGAAAAGTAGTCCTGAAGGGGTCTCTGCTGCTGCCTTGCTGGTAGCGATATGAAATCGCTTGGCAGGATAAGTGTAAATGAGATATGAGGCACGCTCGATCTGCAGGGATGTCACACGTCAGGCTTTTATACATGTTTATTGTAGGGCTGTGGAAATTAAAGATTCATTCCTTTTTGATCGATCAAAAAATTTTTTGATCAGTAGGCTGCCTGCCCTGGGGCCGCTTTGGGCCAAGCTGTGGCTGCAGCGCAGCACTCCGCTCCCTCCTCCTCCTCCACTATAGGTCATACACAGTCTGTTGGCATCTCCCGCTGTGTGTCTCAGAGCTGAGTGTGAAAACTTTGGCTACGCTGTGAGAAAAGTCCCGCCCTCCTCCTAGATCAGCTCGTGTGATAGACGCAGTGTTCTGCCTATCACACGAGCTGATCTAGGAGGAGGGCGGGACTTTTCTCACAGCGCGGCCAAAGTTTTCACACTCAGCTCCGAGACACACAGCGGGAGATGCCCGCAGACTGTGTAATCCAGGCACTGACTACAGTGAGGCTGTGATTATGGGCACGGTGAGACTGCATTATGGGCACAGTGAGACTGCATTATGGGCACGGTGAGGCTGTGATTATGGGCAATGGGGCATGGTGAGTCAGCATTATGGGCACGGTGAGACAGCATTATGAGCACGGTGAGGCTGCTATGATAGGCACGGCGAGGCTGCGATTATGGGCATGGTGAGACAGCATTATGGGCACGGTGAGGCTGTGATTACGGGCAATGGGGCATGGTGAGTCAGCATTATGGGCACGGTGAGACAGCATTATGAGCACGGTGAGGCTGCTATGATAGGCACGGCGAGGCTGCGATTATGGGCATGGTGAGACAGCATTATGGGCACGGTGAGGCTGCGATTATGGGCACAGTGAGACTGCATTATGGGAACGGTAAGGCTGCGATTATGGGCACGGTAAGTCTGAGAAAGGGCACGGTGAGACTGCATTATGGGCACGGTAAGGCTGCGATTATAAGCACGGCGAGGCTGCAATTATGGGCATGGTGATACAGCATTATGGGCACGGTGAGGCTGCGATTATGGGCACAGTGAGACTGCATTATGGGAACGGTGAGGCTGCGATTATGGGCATGGTAAGTCTGAGATTATGGGCACAGTGAGACTGCATTATGGGCACGGTAAGGCTGCGATTATGGGCATGGTGAGGCTGCGATTATGGGCACGGTAAGGCTGCGATTATGGGCACGGTAAGGCTGCTATTATGGGCACGATGAAGCTGAGTTTATGACGTGTGATGTCCTAGCCATGCCCTGCTATGTCCGGCTTCAGCTGTTGCCATAACAACGGTGCTAAATCAGCTAAAAGTAGTTGGATCTGTATGTGCGTTATAATTAATCGAAATTAGTCGATTAATAGATTTTAAAAAAAAATCAATTAATCGAACGCGAACATTTTAATCAGTAACAGACCCAGTTTATTGAAGTTCACAGGGTACACAAGGAGCCAGCGTGTTTTGGAGGAAAGGCCTCCCCCTTCATCATATTCAAATACTCCCGCCAACAGTTTCCCTCACTTTGGCCGGATCCTTTTCATTGCTCACAGCCTCACAAGAGCTCCGGCAACAACTCATCTCCAGTTCCAGACCAGTTGTCAATTCATCCACCACCTCAGCATTGGTGAAGGGAGAGGCTTTTCTCCTGAAACGCGCTGGCTCCTTGTGTACCCTCCAAACTTCAATAAACACATTGTATAAAAGCCTGAAGTGTGACACCCCTGTATATCGAGTGCTCCTCATATCTCGTTTACAATTATCCTGTCGAGCATTTTCCAGCAAGGCAGCAGCCGAGTTCCCATTAGGACTACCTTTCCCCTCACCTTCATCTACCCACAGGTTCCCTTTGGAGAACACCATATCACGGATCACCTCCAGGGATACCAGACTCCAAATAAGTCCAGCGTTGTCTTATACTTATGTTTTTACTCGGTGCCACTGGAAGTGCAGCACAGTCTCTTTAGATGTAAGTGAGTCTGCACAATGAAGTGTTGTTTTCATTACTTGTGAATCCTTGCACCCTGATCTGTTCTCTTTTATATTACAGAGAGGGATCTATCCTAGGTCGCTGTCCTAGGTTCCTCAGAAGCTGTAGGATTCTCTTCCTTTGCCCTTCATCTATTACCCATGGACTTTCATCTACCATTGAAATTGTGAGCACTGGGTGGCTTGTACTTGCTAATTATGTGTTTTTCTTTATTATAATAGATTATCTAAATTCCAAACTTTTTGAATGGATTTGGGGATGACTAGAACCACTCTCCTTTTTTTTTTGTTTCCCATTAAGGAGATTTCCCTTTACTTCCTGTCCCCGAGGCACAACAGGAAGTGAAAATAAATCTTTCCAAAGTAAAGGTAGGTCCTCATTCACATGGACATATTTAAAGTGATTGTAAAGGCTCCCACAGCCCCCTGTAATATTTACTTGAGCCCCCTCATGAGCGTCTCGGCTGTCCCAGGACTCCCTCTCCTCATTGGCTGAGTCATTGGCTCCCACTTCTGTCAATCACAGCCAGTGAGCCAATGAGTAGAGAGCGGGGGCAGAGCCGAGCTGCAGTTCTATGGAATAATAGAGCAGGGCTGCAGAGTGAGCACGCACTTAGGCCCCCACGCGGCTTGCTGTTGGGCACACTGGTCTAGGAGGAGGAGCCAGGAACACCAAAGAGGGACCTGAGAAGATGAGGATCGGGGCTGCTCTGTGCTAAACCATTACACACAGCAGATACTTTTTTTTTTTTTTAAAGCTGAAGTTTTAATACCTCTTTAAGTGTACATCTGTGCAAAGGGCCTGCATGTGATGCATAGATGTTGCATGAATCCATTTGCAGGCAGTCCCATTCAAGTCAATTGGGCTGCGCTGCAAACGCGAGTCAAATACATTTGTCCAATTGCAGGTCCTTATTCTCATGAACGTACTTAAGTGTGAAGGGCCGTCTTTGCCCACTTGGACCCAAGTCTTTGCCCATCTGTGCCCAGGCTGTCCCATTCGTGTCTATTGGGATGCAGCGGCTCCACAAGCACAGCCACTAGTCCCAATTTGACAGCTGTACATTTGTGGGTGCGGGTTCCCGAATGCAGACAGGAACATGCACTCACACATGCATGGCTGTCAACAAACAAACATAAAAAAAAGCTTTCAGGAAGTTGCAGGATCACTACCTTAAAGTGGATGTAAACCCGAAATTTTTTTTTTTTTTTTGATGTCATAATGTAGAGGATAAGATTTCCTATCATTTGAGCCCAGTCTTGCCACAAAGAGTTAATCCAGCTCTGAGCAATCCTCTTTTATTGTTCAGTGAGATAAAACTTGACAAACAGAGAAATACTTTGTCAAATCCTCCCCCTTGCTGTGAGTGACAGGTGATTTACATATCTTGTGCACTAGCCTAAGACACATGCATTATTTTTTAATTCCCTCCCCCACTCCTTTCTTCAGCAGCTCTGCAAGGATTGGCTGCTCCACACCTCACCATGATTTGGCATGCTGAAGTCATGTGGTTACTTTCCTGTCTTCTCACTGGATGTTAGAGATCATAGCAGAAGTTCAGTGTAAGAAATACACAGGAGAAATGCATATTGACAAGGGGAGTGTAGAGGTGGGCGGGGAGTCTAATGACATCACGACTCCACCCACCGAGCTCCAGACAACAGACCCGCCCACAGAATCTGCAGTTTTATTGGGTCTCATAACAGACAGAGGGGAGACATATGACAGGTAAAGATACATGCAGGAGGCATGTATATCCTTATAGATAACCCCTATGGCAGTAGTTTAGAACAGATGACATTGGGTTTACATCCACTTTAATGCTGCTTAGCCGCACTCTGATAGGTGATACACTGTGGATTGCTTTTCAGAGAATTTCACAGCTTATACATGGCACAGCCAGGTTGGTGACTAGACTTCTCCCTGCCACAGTTAAGATAAGCCCCGGAGCAGAAGGAGCTGTAGTGTAGGGGCCACATGACTGGGGGGGACGCTGTAAAAAGATGCACCAGGAAGTAGTGGGCAGGAAGGGGGAGGCAGTGTTGTGGGTCCTGGGGGCGGTCCTGCAGTCTTTTATCAACACAAGGGAGGGGCGGGGCTTATCATTCAGGCACAGCGGAGGAGGTATTACATGAGCTTAGAGATTTTCCCTCCCTCCCTCCCTCCCTCTATCCTCTAGGCAGCTGTATGGATGGCGCCGCTCACAGTCACGCCCAGTTCCACCCTATGATGGACATAACACAGGCCCAATGGCGGGACTGGGCGTGACTGTGAGCGGTGCCGAGAAAAGCTGAGGACTCTCGGGTATGTGTATCTCCGCTCCACCGAGTCCCTGCAGTCTCGGCGCCATATTTGAATTTACACACGGCTGTGTATATCGGCGGCGATCGCGGCAAAACCGCGATCACTCCGATCTGAACAAAAAGTGACGGGGATCGGCCTATAACACGCACCCACGATTTTCCCCTGATTTTCAGGGGAAAAAAGTGCATGTTATATGCCGATAAATACGGTATATACTATATATATATATATATATATATATATATATATAATATATAGGTATTTTTATACAATTTTGTTTGGAATTAATAAAGAGGCCATTGTTGGACATTTAATCCAGACAGTGTTACGTGTTTCATTGGTACATTAAGTAAGGGGGGGGGGGGGTTGTAAATGGGATTATGGGTCAGGGCAGCTAACATATCAGCCTTACACCAGTCAAGCATTACAGCCTGGTCACTTCCCTAACTTTATTGGTTAAAGGAGCTGCACCACACTAAAAAGGTCACCCTCTGCTCACTCTGATCTCTCCTCCTGACGGTGTGTTTGTTGTCAGCATGTTGCACATCTTGTTGGCTGCTGGTACTGTCTGTCTCCCAGTCTGATGCTACTGTACAGCGAATTATAGATGGATTTAATTATAGGCTCATACCAAGATGGATTTAGTGAAGATGGATTTAGTTGCTTACACTAGCTGCATTTAATATTTTAATAATATAAAACTGCAATAAAGAGACCCTGTTGCTATACAGCAGTTTTCTGAAGCTCCAGGGAAACCATCTCTTCCCGAAAACATCTTCTGGGCCCCCAAAGCTCCCACTGATCCCATCTGCTGACCCCCGCTCATTGCAGGACACAGCAGTGACATGGCGTCTAGTAGGAGGAATTAGGTAGTATTCAGATTATCGATCGTCCCTGGGTCTTCAGGAGACCATTTTTCAGGAACGGAGAGGAGTTTGGTGGCATTGGCGGCAGCAGAGGTTATTATTTTCACTCTTCTTTTACAGGGAGAGCTTGCCCAGGGAACATACAGTAAGTGAAGCTACATGGTCATTTTAGTTGATGTTTTTTAATAACGGAGTTCAGCTTTAATTTCCTCAAGTTGCTTTCAGCAGGTCATTTGTCAACTGCTTCTTTGAGCCAATCTGTGTAATCTGATCTCTCTACCCCTCCCAATGAACACACCCTAAGAGAGGTGATTGGACTATCACTACAGCTTCTCTTCCAATTTCATATATTTACTTGCCGTTGACATAAGGATGATTGGAGCGCAGTGTGTGATGTGACACTTACCGACGGTGGTGATGACGGTGCAGCAGAAGAACAGGGAGCTCAGGAAGGTCCAATTGCCTTTATTCCTCACATATGGAGCAATGAGAGTTCTGGAAAGGTTCTTAAAACTTTCTTCATCTGGAGAGAGAACAGAAGAGAGGAACTGTGATAATACTGGACAATAAGGGGACACTGCTGGGGGCGAGAGAACAAAAGTAAAGCCCGGAAATGCAGCATGCAATGCGTTAAGTGCAGGGCGTGCATGACAGTGGTAGCAGTGTGGGGAAGGGATGGTCTAAAATGGAGCCGAGGGGGAGGGTATCAGATCCATGGTAGACATCACGCGGGATATTAAGGGTGATTTGTGACGCTTGATGGAATTATTCCCCAAGACTTTTTTTTTATATGGTCGAGTATGGTGGCTAGGACATCAAGGAGAATGGCCAGGTCGGTGGAAGGTGTAAATCGGGCCAGAAAAAAGATTAATAGGGAGGTGAGCAAATTCATGGTACGCAATGGAGCCTTAGCTATTAGACATCCTGAATTAGAATTCGAAACGTGGAGGTATCTGAGACCTGATGGGGTCCACCTTAATGATGTGGGGATAGACTTGTGGAATTTAGGATTACAGGAGGGAATACAGCGAGCTATTCGGGTGTGGAGGGGCATCCAAGAGTAAGGTGTTACTCGTGGGATGCGGTGGCGGGCGTTGGTCTGTGCAAGAGAAGGAAGATGGATAAGTAAGTGGGGGATCTAACGTTGGTATGGATCCGGAGGTTTTTTGGTTCCCGGTTAACGGAGGTTAGCCGGGAAGTGTTAATGGGGCACTGCGGGAATTGTTAGTCTCTGAGCCAGCTTGTCGGCTTGAGGCCTAGTTGAGATATTTTGAGAAGTACCGCAGTGCTACATGGGTGATGACCATCAAATGAGTTTAAGTGATAGCGCAGACCAACGCTCTTTAGTTCAAAGTTCTTTCATGGAATAACAGATGTTTTCTTGTTTATTGTTTGATAACAGAGTTTTATAAGAGATTTATAATATATATTGTTTAAATAAAGTAGGCTGCTACGGCCTTTTACCCCAAGGTTCGGTGTGGTCTGTTTTATTGGGAGTAGAGAAGTAAGAGGGGTGTTGATAAGGGAGGACAACATCTGTTATCCAACAGTCAAGGGACATCAGTGCTCCAGTTTTAGTAAATCTCCCCCAATATTTTTGCTTTAGGTACATTTTAAAGAACATTAACACCTATGTGATATCATGTATTCATTACACTGAACAGGAACAAAACCAGGGGCAGAGACACAAACTACTGCAGGAAATCTCACCATTGTGGGAGGGGCAGAGACACAAACTACTGCAGGAAATCTCACCATTGTGGGAGGGGCAGGGATACAAACTACTGCAGGGAAATCTCACCATTGTGGGAGGGGCAGAGACACAAACTACTGCAGGGAAATCTCACCATTGTGGGAGGGGCAGAGACACAAACTACTGCAGGGAAATCTCACCATTGTGGGAGGGGCAGAGACACAAACTACTGCAGGAAATCTCACCATTGTGGGAGGGGCAGAGACACAAACTACTGCAGGAAATCTCACCATTGTGGGAGGGGCAGAGATACAAACTACTGCAGGGAAATCTCACCATTGTGGGAGGGGCAGAGACACAAACTACTGCAGGAAATCTCACCATTGTGGGAGGGGCAGAGACATACTACTGCAGGAAATCTCACCATTGTGGGAGGGGCAGAGACATACTACTGCAGGGAAATCTCACCTTGTGGGAGGGGCAAAGACACCCTACTGCAGGGAAATCACACCATTGTGGGAGGGGCAGAGACACAAACTAGTAACTAAATGCACTTGAGTGATTGCTGCATGGGATTTCTCAGGATGGGTGTCCTGGTGGTGAAAACAGTGGACCATGTCAGTGTAATGTGTGTTGAAATGGCCACTTGCACTCTCCATCAAAAGCCTATGTGACAGGTTGATAACTGAGAAACACAAATGGGAGACAGGGACAGAATGTTGTCACCTTATAACAGGAAATGCATGAACAAGGAGCTACATGACAAGATCACCAGGGATTATTATTATTATTATTATTATAAGCTGCAAGTTTTTTTTTAACAACAAGGGTGGTCTTTATTGAAGAAAAGTCAGTACATAAGATACAGTTACGAAGAAAAATATGGTAGGTATACAAGCATCTCATAATCTATACAGATAGGGAGCAGTAAACAGCACGGCAATAATAAACCGGATCTATGAAGGCAGTAAGAGGGAGCAGGGGGGGATAGGATGGGGGGGGTAAGGAGGGGATGGGGGGGGGAGACAGCTCGCACAGTAACACAAAGCTGCAAGTTTAAAGCGATTGAAAATACGTTTTTGAAATGACAATGAGTTGTGGCGGTGACCCCCAGAGACAGAGAGGGCTGACATTTTTTCTCAGGGTGCAGGTTACTAGGCATGGTTGGTTGGTTGGTGGTGTACAACGTAGACAGTTAAAGAAAAGATGGGTGTCAGTCACTTTTATGCTGAACAAAGGTGAGTTTATTGCTCACGATAACACACAATTCGGGGAGAGAGGGGTAGGGCACAGGACACCCTTGGTCAAATAAAGCAGCAGACTCCTTAGACACAAAGTAGGAAAGGTAGACAGCAGTACAGAAAAAGAGCCTTTAGGCTGTGACCAGCAATCTGTACTTTTGTAGCAACAGCTGTCTCCTATAGCAACTGATAAAGAACTTAAAAAGGAAGGCAGGAATTCTCTGGATGATTCCATCTTGATGCTTTCCCAGGCTCTCCATGATTCCCTGGTCCATAGCAGCGTAACCTCTGGTACTTCATCTCAGGTCTCCATCCTTTCTTTCATGCCTCCAGTCCATAAGCAGGCTCCTCCTTGCAGAGCCTCGTGCACATGGCTAGGCCTTAGGCTTTAGGCCTACCCAGAACAGCAGCTGTTCCTCCTCACACATCCAAACCAAACCAAGGTCTGGGTGGGAGGACCCTGATCACCTGACTTCCTTTAACTCCTTCCCGACCGCCGCATGCCGATATACGTCGGCAGTGATCGCTGTCATGTGAGTAGTAGCCCATCCCCCACACAGTTAGAATCACTCCCTAGGACACACTTAACCTCTTGATCGCCCCCTAGTGTTTAACCTCTTCACTGCCAATGTCATTTACACAGTAATTAGTGCATTTTTATAGCTCTGATCGCTGTATAAATGACAATGGTCCCAAAATAGTGTCAAAAGTGTCCGATGTGTCCGTCATAATGTCGCAGTCATGATAAAAACTGCAGATCGCCGCCATTACTAATAAAAAAAAAATAATAATAATAAAAATGCCATAAATCTATCCCTTATTTTGTAGGCGCCATAACTTTTGCACAAACCAATCAATATACGCTTATTGCGGTTTTTTTTTTTAACCAAAAATATGTAGAAGAATACATATCGGCCTAAACTGAGGAAAACATATTTTTTTTGTATATATTTTTGGGGATATTTATTATAGCAAAAAGTAAAAAATATTGCTTTTTTTTTTTCAAAATCGTCGCTCATTTTTTTGTTTATAGCGCAAAAAATAAAAACTGCAGAGGTGATCAAATACCACCAAAAGAAAGCTCTATTTGTGGGGAAAAAAAGGACATAAATTTTGTTTGGTTGCAACGTTGTATAACCGCGCAGTTGTCAGTTAAAACAACGCAGTGCCAAATTGCAAAAAGCGCTCCGGTCAGGAAGGGGGTAAAGTGGTTAAATATGTGCCATGAAACTCCTGATTGGCTGAGAAAAGTATGCATAGTCATAACCTAGCTTCACTGTAGCTCATCATACTAAATGCCAAAGGTAACAGTGCCACCTATTGACAGAAGGGAGGTACCACAGCTAAACCAGGCTTAGGATAAAAACCCAAATGATCATAAAGGCTACAAATCAGCCAGGCTAATTACCACCTAGCACAGGTAAATTTACTGATATCCCTGTTTAAAACAAGGGTGCTACAACAATAACATATTAATGCTTCTATGAGATTTTAGTGATTGAGTGTACAACCAAATGTGTCCCTTTCAGGGACACACCCATTTTCTGCACCAAGAGCCCATGCTCTGACTCCTATCCAATCAGCAGCCAGGAACCAGGGGTCCCATGTGTCTGAAAAATACTCCACAAATGCAAAAAACATCCTAAAGTAAACTTCTCACCCTTTGTGAATATAAGAACTTCAATAGCAGGGGTTGCCCCCAGATGCCCTTTGGGAAGGAAATGTAAGACAGTCTGTATCACCCTTAACAACCAATGAGATTCCAGATGTGATTTTTCCATTACAGATGAAAGAATGAAAACTAAAATTGGTTGCTGTGAACATCCTTGAATTCCCTTTCCTGTGTACAACAGCAGGCTTTGTACAGTGTGGTAACCAATGAGTGATTGGAGGCAATGTCAGTAGATTGTAAGCTCTTTGTTTTTCTTTTTTTATCAGTTTTATCACATTGATCCTTTCACATTTATTTGGTGGTTTCTGTGAAGGAATTCAGATTGCAGAGTTTGCTGCATGTCTATAAATTATATTATTAATGTAACTGTGGGAAATCCAAAAACTACATGATAAAGTGAACCTGTCACAGAGCAAGTATCTGTGCGATTAGCCACTTCAGCTCCGGGATTTTTACCCCCCTTTATGACCTGGCTATTTTTTGTGATACAACACTGCCATACTTTAACTGACAATTGCGCGGGCGTGTGATGCTGTAAGGAAATAATGATTTGATAATGATGTCCTTTTTTCCCCACAAATCGAGCTTTCTTTTATTGGTATTTAATAAACTCTGTGATTTTTATTTTTTTGCGCTGTAAACAAAAAAAATCGTCAATTTTGAACAAAAAAAATATTTTTTACTTCCTGCTCTTAAACATATCCAATAAAAAAATTTTAAAAATCTAATTTCTTCATCAATTTAGGCCAATATGTATTCTGCTACATATTTTTGGTAAACAAAAAATACCAATAAGCGTATATTGATTGGTTTGCGCAAAAAGTTATAGAAACTACGTTTACAAACTATGGGATGTTTTTATGAATTTTTTTTTTTACTTACTAGTATTAGTAATGGCGGCGATCAGCGATTTACAGCAGGACTGAGACATTACGGCAGACAAATCATACACTGATACTTTTGACACTTTTTTGGGGACCAGTGACACTAATATAGCGATCAGTGCTAAAAATATACACTGTTACTGTACTAATGACACTGGCAGGGAAGGGGTTAACACCAGGGGCGATCAAAGGGTTAAATGTGCTCCTAGGGAGTGCTTGCTGGATACGCACTATACAATTTTCAGTAGATATTTTCCTTCAGATTTACCAAAACCATATAATATGAGGTCAAACCTTAAGAGTTTCTATTTGTATGCAATCAGGCAGGCCCTTGCACTACATGGTTTTGGTAAATCTAAAGGAAATCAGACAACAAAAGTTGTATAGTATGTATGGGGTCTGACTGTGTGTGGGGGTGCTTTGACTGTGAGAAGACAAAGATCTGTGTTCCTGCTTAGCAGGAACACAGGATCTCCATCTTCCCCTCTCACAGAATGGCAATCTGCCTTGTTTACCTAGGCAGACCGCCGTTCTGCCTCTTTGGGGAACGACCGCCGGGTGCCGTTTGAAACCTTGGGTCCACCTGGAGCGGGTCGCCGGCGGTGCGCATGCGCGCCCCAGACCCAGAAATTTAGCACAGCAGGTACGACCCATCGACTGTTGTAGCAGACTGTGCAGTTGATTTACTAAAGGCAAATAGACTGTGCACTTTGCAAAGAGCAGTTGCTCCAGAGCTTAGTAAATGAGCAGAAGCTCTGCTGACTTCCATCATCCAATCATGTGCAGGCAAAAATGCTATTTTTTTATCTTCCTTGCATGTGATTGGGTATTCTTTGCAAAGTGAAGCTTTACCTCATTTACTAAGCTCTGGAGCAACTGCAATTGCAAAGTGCACAGTCTAGTTTATGTCTTTAGTAAATCAACCCCATTACATAGCTCCTAACTGTCCCTGATTTCGAGGGACTGTCCCTGATTTCGAGGGACTGTCCCTAATTTGGAGCAATGTCCCTCTGTCCCTCCTTCCCCCTCATTTGTCCCTCATTTTGGTCTAATCTATATAATTGTATATAAAATGCACTTTTTATCTTTCAAAAAGTGTTTCCCAGCGCTAAACCTTCCATCCAAATTCTAAATGGCTGCATTTGTCAATTTAAAAGCCAACATAAAGGAATATTGGTGATAAAAAAAAAGCACTTGTAGATTTAATTAACCCTTTTTTTTGGATATGTCCCCTCTAAGGGGCGAGACAGGGGGGGGGGGGTGTCCTATGCCTACATACGTTTGCTAGTAGGTGTCCCTCATTCCCATCTCTAAATGTTGGGAGGTATGCCCATTGTGAATGTTGTCACTAGCACTTATTGTGATACTGAGAGACCCCTCCCTGTGCAGAGGGGTGGAATACTGGTGAGAAAGGTGCAGAGAGCGGGAAGGGATATTTCCTGGTGGTCTTTACAATACTGTGACCGTAGGCACTGCTGGGGGACTACAAATCCCAGTATGCAGTGCAGGCTGATCCTGTAAGGACAGGATGATACCCAAGTGACGATCAGCTGCGATTACAAGCAATTGGGACATCCAAGACCGCAGATCAGTGTGTAATCCCTATACCATGGGGCAAGTTTGGGGTTTGTAAACACATGTAAAGGTGAGTGAAACACAATGGGGGGGGGGGGGGTTACTAAAACTGGAGCACTCAGAATCTGGTGCAGCTGTACATGGTAGCCAATCAGCTTCTAACTTCAGCTTGTTCAATTAAGCTTTGGCAATAAAACCTGGAAGCTGATTGGTTTCTATATAGAGTTGCACCAGACTTTGTACTCTCCAGCTTTAGTAAATAACCCCCTTAGACTTTTAGATTTTAAGCAAAAATCTTAATTCTGGCAAAATGTTGGCGTGTTGGTGCAAGGCGTTGCATTCTATAGGGAAGGTGAAATGTATGGGTTTCCGCCTGTAAGATTCTCCAATGTAAGTGAATAAGGCCGTGCAAGCCAAATGTCTTCTTTTGAAAAGCGATCCACTATGGATCGCTTTCTTTGGGGGGGGGGGGGGTAAATAATTCTGCTAGGGTGAAAGGAGTCTTAGAGTATGTTTACACATGCTGCATGGACAGCACCTCTGAAAAGCGAGCAACCCGCGCTTGGCTCGCTTTTCAGAGAAGTTTAACAGGGGGTGATATGTTGACTCCTTGCTGACTTTTTTAACCCCTTAAATATCACACATAGTTTTTGGCAGTTGCAGCATGGCCCCATTAACTCGCATAGGTTGCATTAGGTGGGCTACAGTTTCCTCCAAACATGACGGGGTTTATTTCCTGCTGCGACATATGTACACCCCCGTCGGCTACCTTTTCAACCTAAAGGCATAGGTCACCTTTACCAAAAAACTGCCCATGCTGGTAAGGGGTGCCTGTGTAGATTAAAAAAAACTGTGTAGCTCTGTCCAGTTAAATACTGCCCTTGCTATAGGTGTAAGCCATTTATGTTCCTCCTGAAGCCTGACTGAAAATCTCCCACAGATTGCTTCTCCCCGTCCTGTCTAGTTGCTAGGGCATTGCTAAGGGTCTCTCAGCTCCACTATCACAGGAGATGGCTGCTTCTCTGATTCAAACCCTCTCCCATGACGCAGTAGCGCTGAGCTCACCGTGTGGAAGCTCACGCCTGTCATGGTGGAGGTTCAAAGTAATGGCTGTGAGTGACCCTTAGCAACGTCTTAGCAACAAGGGCGAACAGGGGGATGCTGTCTCTGAAAATTTTTCAATCAGGCTTCGGAAGGTACCTAAATGGCCCACAACTGTGTAAAAGAGCCCTTAGTTACGTTTTTTTTTTTTCAAAGAAGGAAAACAAAAGAGTGAAAATAAATGTTTTCATCCAAGATTTAGGTAACTTTCAGCCACGATTCATAATTTTTTTTCAAATCAAACCTTATGTGGGGTAAAGAGTGAAGATAACAAATGTCTGCTTCATTAATCTATAATTTTATGATGTAATCAATATCGTCCAAATCACTCCACTCAATCCTACCCACACGTGCCCATCGGCTGGTGGCTCCCTGTCCAGAAGACATCTGTCTGTCTAAATTACAATTCCCCTCCACAAAACTAAAATCAGGTTGCTACGGGTTACGGTGCACTGTGCAGTGCTCTGACTAGAAAACAATAATATGTAGAGACCATTATTCCATAACAACCGATCAGGAACCATCTTCCCCTGGTGTTCTGGTATTGAGTAATCTGGTCGCTATGGGTGATCCCCACATCACCATGGTATCAGAAAAGGAAGTGATGTTGTCACTGACAGCTACCAGGCAACTTTTATCTGCTGAAAAGTGACACATGTTGCTATGGATACTATTGACACTCTGGGGTTTATTTACGAAAGGCAAATCCACTTTGCACTACAAGTGCAAAGTGCACTGAAATTGCACTAAAAGTGCACTTGGAAGTGCAGTCGCTGTAAATCTGAGGGGTAGATCTGAAATGAGGGGAAGCTCTGCTGATTTTATCATCCAATCAAGTGCAAGTTAAAATGCTGTTTTTTATTTTCCTTGCATGTCCCCCTCAGATCTACAGCGACTGCACTTCCAAGTGCACTTTTAGTGCAATTTCAGTGCACTTTGCACTTGTAGTTTGCACTTGTAGTGGAAAGTGGATTTGCCTTTCGTAAATAACCCCCTATGTGTCAGTTTTTAGAAGTGGACGACAGTGACACCTTCAACACCAACCTGGTAAGGGCCCCCACAACTGTCTGCTCCCCCAGAGAGGATCTGTACTGTGATCATGGCAGCCACCTAGCTGGCACTGTACTGGTCTGGATGGTATATATGGGACCTGTTGGCCATGTTACTAATAGGATAGAGATCTCACAGTTTGCCTGCAAAGAGGGGCCACCATTGGTAAAAATACCGGTTCCCTGGCTGTTTCTGGCTTCAATACTCAGTCACTGCCCCAGAACAAGCATGCAGCAAGTGAAGTCAAAACATATAACTCCTTAAGTGTGTATAAAATATACAAGATATAAATATATAAGGGTGCTCACTGGTGCTGGTGTTCCTGTTCACGGCTTGCGAGACGTTCCAGAGCTTCTCTAGCAGGAGGTCCGCTTCGGATTGGTCGTCTCCAGCGGAGCCCTCCAGCCATTGGAATAAGGGGGCCCCGGCGAAGCTGTACAGCACCAGGCAGGTGATCAGGCAGAGGTGAGGGAAGAGGGTCCAGAAGAGGTGGTCACATCTCCGCCGGCAGCAGCTCTTCTGGGACATGATGTAGCAGAGAGGATCCAGAGAGGAATGACAGTTAGGATAAGAGGAGATCATCAGCCAGAACCCACCCTCCTCCTCCGCTGCTCATCCACTCTGCACAGTGTAGCTCCCAGTGGGGATGCACCAGCGTTAGCAGCTCCATTACTGTCTATTGATCCGCAGAGTGGAAAGAGCACCGGCGGCGGAGGACGGGGGGGGGGGGGGGGGCAACTTTACTGTATCGCAGAAAGTTCACTTTTCTCCTGTGTTGTGACACTAAATCACATAGTTGCTATGGGTTACCGCACTTTGCTAATCAAACGTTTAATTCAATCTCTCAGGCTCCATTCACACTTTGGAATTTGGAATCGGCCGTGATTTCAAATCGCGTGGCGATCACTGGACAACACACAACGAGCATTTGGGTGCCATTATCCCTTTTGGGGGGGGGGGGTACCTAGTTTTGACAGGTACCCAGCTCCCACTTCCGCTCGTGCTGCCTAGGCGACTCCTCCTCTCCCCCTCCCTCCCTGCAATCTTCTGAGACACGTCACAGGTCCCAGAAGATTGCTCGGCCATTCAGGACATGCAGCGCTGCAAGCTCTCACAGCCGGGTGCCCACACGGCGGCGGAGGTGAGAACCGAGGCTTCAGGCCCCGCACCGCTGGACCGTGGGGCAAGTAAGTGAGTGTTTATTAAAAGTCAGCAGCTACACTTTTTGTAGCTGCTGACTTTTACTAAACAAAAAAACTAGTGGAACTCCGCTTTAGGCAGGCAGGCTGTTATTACAGAAGATATATGCAATGTCTCTTTTGCAATGATACAGTATGCGCCTGTTTGCAGCAATCGCCAGCAGGTAAACTGAGCTGTGCATGTGCAGCTCAGTTTACAGTGCCAGGCTGATCACTGTGTGCCAGCATGACTGGCACCAGCACATGCGCAGGAGTGATGTCATCATGTATCAACCAATGGAGATAGGCGAAGATAGGCACACAGAAGAAGATGTTGGCACAGGCAAGGGAAGGGGACCGTTGGAGGAAAGGTATTTAGGGGGGCGTGGTCGTTGGCCAGGGACTGTGACGGCATAAGGGGGCGGGGTCTCCGCCTATATAAGTCACATCGGAGTGCTCAGAGAGCATTCTAGCCAGAGAGACCGTCATGTCAACATCGGAAGAAGAGAAGAAGAAAAGAAGCCAAGAAGTCCGGGCCTCCCCTGGCAAAAGAGCGGCATGAAGACAGCGGAGGAGCCGGCAGAAGAACTGGAACACCGGGAGAAGAGGCCAGAGAGAGCCGAGAAGAACCAACCGGACGCCGGGAGAAGAGGAACTGGAGGGACCCCCGAAGTCGGAAGAAGACCCCCAAAGCCGGAAGAAGACCCCCCCCGGAGCTGTCTAATAAATTACTTTAAAAACCTGTGTTTTATTATTGACACTTTTTCCCTAGGTAAATGGGTAGGGGTACCATGTACCCCATACTCATTCACATAGGGTGGGGGGCCGGGATCTGGGGGCCCTCTTATTATAGGGGGTTCCGGATTCCGATAAGCCCCCCACCCGCAGACCCCGACAACCAACGGCCAGGGTTGTCGGGAAGAGGCCCTTGTCCTCACCAACATGGGGACAAGGTGCTTTGGGGTGGGGGGCCCTCGCTCGTCCCCACCCCCTTTCCTGACCGACCGGGCTGCGTGCTCGGATCGGGGTCTGGTATGGATTCTAGGGGTGACCCCACGCCGTTTTTTCGGTGTAGGGGGTTCCCTTTAAAATCCATACCAGACCTAAGGGCCTGGTATGCCCCGCGCTTGCCACAATAGGAAAATTTGTTTTTCCTATTGCAGCGAGCGCGAGATGCAATACCCTGCCCTTGCGTCGTATCTGGTCTGTCGGACCAGCATACAGACGAACGGGCTTTCCGTCGGACCAGCATACAGACGAACGGGCTTTTCGTCAGGAATTGAGTCCGACGGAAAGATTTAAAACATGTTTCAAATCTAGGTCCGGCAGACTTTTGGGGAAAAAAAGTCAGCCGAAGCATACACACGATCGGACTGTCCGGCGGACTCTGGTCCGCCGGACCAAGTATGCCAGAAAGTCCGCTCGTTTGTACGCGGCATTAGAGTGCCTCTAAAGAGGAGGGGCTGAACCTCTGGGTTACTTTGCAGGAAGTGGGAGCGGGTACCTGTCAAAACTAGGTACCCTCTCCCCCCAAAAGGTGCCAAATGTGGCAGCCCTCGGGGGGTGGGAGGAGGCAGACAAGCGGAGCTTCCCCTTTTGGTGGAGCTTTGCTTTAACCAGTGATTGAAAAAAAGAAAAATTGCTTAATATATGGCCAGCCATAGCATAATTGCCATACGTATGGGATTCCTCCAGAAGCTGGAAATCTCTGTAGTAGACATCACTTCTATTGAGATCTCCACTAGCTTCCAGGCCTCGTGCCCAGGAGGTTGCTTGCTTGGCACAGGCACCAATCAGAGGATATGTTGTATTTTACAATGAATGCAAGGTGTTTTCTGATTGGATGGGGTGGAGAGGCGGTGATGTGACACCCCCCCCCCCCCTGTCCAATAAGAGAACACTGCATTTATTGAGAAAATATTCCCTGAATGGTGCCCATACTGAGTGTTCAGTAAGCAGCAGGGCAGCCTCTCAGCATGGCACCTAGAAGCTAACGCTGATCATTGCAGTAGGGGTGCCAATTACAGTGATTTCCAGTTTACTTGGGGATTCCACAGGTATGACACATAGATACTCGCATTGTTCAAGCAGGAACAATGTAAATATGTAAAAATGTCCATACCTGGTATAGAGAAAGTGCCGTTTGAACCTATAAACAGGGTGCGTCCTGCTGCGTCAGTGCTGGGCCCCGTAGTGTGGTGGGCTGGACATTGTAGAGCGCAGTCTGGAGAGAAGCCATATCTTATCTCATCTTCAATAATACATTATCTGTGAATGGGAGATCCAGGAAATGCTTTGTACACTAATATTATATTAACAGTACTGGCTAGTATATCTCCAGACAGAGGATACAGTGTGTGTGTGTGTATATATATATATATATATATATATATATATATATATATATATATATATATATACATACATACATACACAGTTACTTTGGGCAGAAACCCTTGGAGAGGTTGGGAAACCCTTGCTTCAGCTCCCCATGCACCTCCTATGTCTAAGTCACCCTGTATCTCACAAAAGTGAGTACACCCCTCACATTTTTGTAAATATTTTATTATATCTTTTCATGTGACAACACTGAAGAAATTACCCTTTGCTACAATGTAAAGTAGTGAGTGTACAGCTTGTATAACAATGTAAATTTGCTCTAAAAAAAAACTCAACACACAGCCATTAATTAATTAAAGTGAAAATGTCAAAATTGGGCCCAATTACCCATTTTCCCTCCCCTGTGTAATGTGACTCATTAGTGTTACAAGGTCTCAGGTGTGAATGGGGAGCAGGTGTGTTAAATTTGGTGTTATCACTCTCACTCTCTCATACTGGTCACTGGAAGTTCAACATGGCACCTCATGGCAAAGAACTCCCTGAAGATCTGAAAAAAAGATTTGTTGCTCTACATAAAGATAGCCAAGACCCTGAAACAGAGCTGCAGCACCGTGGCCAAGACCATACAGCTGTTTTAACAGGACAGGTTACACTCAGAACAGGCCTCGCTATGGTCGACCAAACTAGTTGAGTGCACATGCTCAACATCATATCCAGAGGTCATCTTTGGGAAATAGAAATATGAGTCCTACCAGCATTGCTGCAGAGGTTGAAGGGGTGGGGGGGTCAGCCTGTCAGTGCTCAGACCATACGCCGCACACTGCATCAAATTGGTCTGCATGGCTGTCATGCCAGAATGAAGCCTCTTCTAAAGATGATGCATAAGAAAGCCTGCAAACAGTTTGCTGAAGACAAGCAGACTAAAGGCATGGATTACTGGAACCATGTCCTGTGGTCTGATGAGACCAAGATAAACTTATTTGGTTCAGATGGTGTCAAGCGTGTGTGGCGGCAACCAGGAGAGGAGTATAAAGACAAGTGTGTCTTGCCTACAGTCAAGCATGGTGGTGGGAGTGTCATGGTCTGGGGCTGCATGAGTGTTGCTGGCACTGGGGAGCTACAGTTCATTGAGGGAACCATGAATGCCAATGTGTACTGTGACATACTGAAGCAGAGCATGATCCCCTCCCTTCGGAGACTGGGCCACAGGGCAGTTTTCAAACATGATAATGACCCCAAACACACCTCCAAGATGACCACTGCCTTGCTAAAGTAGCTGACTGTAAAGGCGATGGACTGGCCAAGCATGTCTCCAGACCTAAACCCTATTGACCATCTGTGGGGCATCCTCAAACGGAAGGTGGAGGAGCGCAAGGCCTCTAACATCCTCCAGCTCCGTGATGTCGTCATGGAGGAGTGGAAGAGGATTCCAGTGGAAACCTGTGAAGCTCTGGTGAACTCCATGCCCAAGAGGGTTAAGGCAGTGCTGGAAAATAATGGTGGCCATACAAAATATTATTATTATTATTCACGATTTATATAGCGCCAACAGTTCACGCAGCGCTTTAAAATAATATTGTAAATAATAAATATTGTAAATTGTAAATAATATTGCAAATATTAAAAATATTGGCACTTTGGGCCCAATTCGGACATTTTTACTTAGGGCTGTACTCACTTTTGTTGCCAGCGGCAGAGGCATAGCTTGAAGCTTGTGGGCCCTGATGCAAAAGTTGACATGCCCCCCCCCACTACCACCCACCACTTCCAATGTGCGTGCAGATACACCCACCGCATGCCAAGATACTCAAAGTGGCTTAAGAGTTTTGAGTTCCCAGAGTTCTTCCTTACATCAGAAGACAGGGATCATTGCTGGAGAATCAGAGGACAGGGACCCCTAGCAGGTCACTTGGCAGAGCTCCTTTCCCATCCCAGCACTGTATACAGCTCCCCCCCACACTACACAGGGCTGGAATCACATTCCTTTACACAAGTCTGTCGGCCTTCACAGGGGGTATCTGGCTTTTATGTTGCCGTTCTAAATAGTGAAATTCTCTGGTCGGAACAGCAGTGTAGTTGCAGTAGGCAGATACTCCCTGTGAAGATTGTGGCTGACTGGCTGTGTTGTAAATGAATGTGAATTCAGCCCTGCGGAGGAGGAGCAGTATAGAGTTTCGTAATGGGAAAGGAGCTCAGCAGCTGGGCATAGCATCCAGGGTGGAGGGGGTGGTCAGGGGGCTTTGGGGGCGGGGGCGCAACTTAGATCTGGGGGGGCGGGCAAAGCCATGTGACACAAAATCTGGAGCCTGCAGCCACTTAGGGGCCCCTCAGAAGGTGTTAATGGATTTGTTTTAGCAATTTCTGAAGGTTTCTTTGTCAGTGTTGGCAGGTGTTGGGGGAAGGTCACTTCCCAGAGGTGTGTGTCTTTTCCCCAGTTGTCAGGGAAGTGGGCTAAACAGACATCTCCGGGTGGGGGTACAAAGAATCCCAGCTGGTGACTAGGAGACATTGAGCGGTGTCTTACCTCACCAGTGACATCGGTCCCATCGTGGCTACAGGACGGCACTCTTCTCCTCTTAATTCGCTGAGCTCGGTTACCATTCCAAGTTGCCAGCACACAGCACAAACTCTTCCCCATCCTGGGCTGTTCTCACCCCATACTCCTCTCCATTCAGGAAAAGGCTCACAGCTTCTCCCTTAGCCAATGAGAACAGAGGGGTGTTGACTGTGGAGGGCAAAGTGGAAGCCCAGTATTGGAGCGTGGCTGTGGGGCCCTGGAGTTTGTGGAGGATATCATAATATGACAGGGAAGCTGCATGGGCCCCCTGGAGCTAGGGGCGGTGTTGCGATTGTGACCCCTGCAACCCCTTATGCTATGCCCATGGCCAGCGGTTTAGACATTAATGGCTGTGTGTTGAGTTATTTTGAGGGGACAGCAAATTTACACTGTTATACAAGATGTACACTCACTACTTTACATTGTAGCAAAGTGTCATTTCTTCAGTGTTGTCACATGAAAAGATATAATAAAATATTTACAAAAATGTGAGGGGTGTACTCATTTTTGTGAGATACAGGGTGACTTAGACATAGGAGGTGCATGGGGAGCTGAAGCAAGGGTTTCCCAACCTCTCCAAGGGATTCTGGGTTCCACCAGCCCCCTGCCCAAAGTGACTGTTAATATATATTGTGATACTGGGGTGTTTAGCTCAGGTGTAGATGCGTTTTTTGTGCAGTGAGTCCAAGTCAGACAGGCATTATAGTTAAGGGCCTGGTAGCCCATGTTTATTAAACGGAAAAACAAAAGCAAAAGGTCCATTCAGGGTTCCCATACACGGGTTCAAACTTCGTTTAGCACTCAAATGAAAAACATACCGAGCCACCTGACTCGCTCTTGTCAGCAGTTTCTCTGCTTGCTCTCAACAGACTTGATTATTTCCAGCCCCTAGGACTCACTGACTTCCGTAGTCTTCCTGACTGTCAAGGCTGGCCAACCTTTCCTAGTCCCTGGGCAAAGAATTCCCCTAACATGGGCTGCGGTCTCCCACAGGGCAGACAGCTTTCCAGACACAGATCTGTCTTCATACAGCAGTAGCAAGCTGCTCACACTCCACCTTCCTTCCCCCACTGCTCTCACCAGTCCCTCGTTATATGGGCTGTGTGCACCTGGGCACACACCCTGCTGGCTATCCACAAGACCCGGACACAGGGTTGGAGATCCCATCCCACCCAAAACTCTTATGCCGCATACACACGGTCGGACTTTCCGGCAGGAAAAGTCCGACGGAATCGTTTCATAGGACATTCCGATCGTGTGTGGGCCCCACCAGACTTTTTCTTTTGCAAATTCTGACAGACCTAGAAATAAAACATGTTTTAAATCTTTCCACCAGTTCCTGTCGGGAAAACTGCTTGTCTGTATGCTGTTCCAACGGACCAACAACGACGCATGCTCTAAAGCAAGTAAGAGACGTAAGCTATTGGCTACTGGCCACGTACGTTTTACGTGCTGTATGTCACCGCGTTCTGGATGGTCGGACTTTGGATTGACTGTGTGTAGGCAAGACCGCTGAAAAGTGTCAATATTTTGTGTTGCCGCCATTATTTTCCAGCACTGCCTTAACCCTCTTTGGCATGGAGTTCACCAGAGCTTCACAGGTTGCCACTGGAGTCTTCTTCCATTCCTCCATGACGACATCACAGAGCTGGTGGATGTTAGAGACCTTACACTCCTCCACCTTCCATTTGAGGATGCCCAACAGATGCTCAATAGGGTTTAGGTCTGGAGACATGCTTGGCCAGTCCATCACCTTTACCCTCAGCTTCTTTAGCAAGGCAGTGGTCAGTTTGGGGTAGTTATCATGTTGGAATACTGCACTGCAGCCTAGTCTCTGAAGGGAGGGGATCATGCTCTGCTTCAGTATGTCACAGTACATGTTGGCATTCATGATTCCCTCACTGAACTGTAACTCCCCAGTGCTGGCAGCACCAATGCAGCCCCAGACTATGACACTCCTACCATCATGCTCGACTGTAGGCAAGATACACTTGTCTTTGTACTCCTCACCTGGTTGCCACCACACATGCTTGACACCATCTGAACCAATAAGTTTTTCTTGGTCTCATCAGACCACAGGACATGGTTCCAGTAATCCATGCCCTTAGTCTGCTTGTCTTTAGTAAACTGTTTGCAGGCTTTCTTGTGCATCATCTTTAGAAGAGGGGATGACAGCCATGCAGACCAATTTGATGCAGTGTGCAGCGTATGGTCTGAACCAGTGGCGTCACTAGGGGGTGGCTTTAGGGACTATAGCCCCGAATTTGGAATCCATAGCCCCGAGTCTCTGCAGGGGTCTCCAAGGGGAGGGGAGGCTCTCTGGGGACCCTGATGTAAGTGGGGGGCTCTCTGGGGACCCTGATGCAAGGGGGGGCTCTCTGATTACCCTGATTTTAAGGTGGAGGCTCTCTGGGGACCCCGATTTAAGGGGGAGGCTCTCTGGGAACCCTGATGTAAGTGGTGGCTCTCTGGGGACCCTGATGCAAGGGGGAGGCTCTCTGGGGACTCTGATGTAGGGGGGGGCTTTCTAGGGACCCTGATGTAAGGGGGGGGCTCTCTGGGGATATATACTCACACACACATATATTACTGTATATACATGTGTTTGCCCGCCCAAGCGCATGACTTTCTTTACTACGCTGCTATGGGCTCTAGCCCCTTGCAGACCTAGGAACGCCCCTGGTCTGAACACTGACAGGCTGACCCCCCATTCCTTCAACCTCTGCAGCAATGCTGGCAGCACTAATATGTCTATTTCTCAAAGACAACCTCTGGATATGACGCGGAGCACGTGCACTCAACTACTTTGGTCAACCATGGCGAGGCCTGTTCTGAGTGGAACCTGTCCTGTTAAACCGCTGTATGGTCTTGGCCACCGTGCTGCAGCTCTGTTTCAGGGTCTTGGCAATCTTCTTATAGCCTAGGCCATCTTTATGTAACGCAACAATTCTTTTTTTCAGATCCTCAGAGAGTTCTTTGCCATGACGTGCCATGTTGAACTTCCAGTGACCAGTATGAGAGAGTGAGAGTGATAACACCAAATTTAACACACCTGCTCCTCATTCACACCTGAAACCTTGTAACACTAAGGAGTCACATGACACCAGGAAGGGAAAAAGGCTAATTGGGCCCAATTTGGACATTTTTACTTAGGGGTGTACTCACTACTGTTACCATCAGTTTAGACATTAATTAATGGCTGTGTGTTGAGTTATTTTGAGGGCACAGCAAATTTACACTGTTATACAAGCTGTACACTCACTACTTTACATTGTAGCAAAATGTAATTTCTTCAGTGTTGTCACATGAAAAGATATAATAACATATTTACAAAAATGTGAGGGGTGTACTCACTTTTGTGAGATACTGTATGTATACAGTGGGGACGGAAAGTATTCCGACCCCCTTACATTTTTCACTCTTTTTTATATTTCAGCCATTTGCTAAAATCATTTAAGTTCATTTTTTCCCTCATTAATGTAAACACAGCACCCCATATTGACAGAAAAATACAGAATTGTTGACATTTTTGCAGATTTATTAAAAAAAGAAAAACTGAAATATCACATGGTCCTAAGTATTCAGACCCTTTGCTGTGACACTCATATATTTAACTCAGGTGCTGTCCATTTCTTCTGATCATCCTTGAGATGGTTCTACACTTTCATTTGAGTATACTGATTGGACTTGATTAGAAAAGCCACACACCTGTCTATATAAGACCTTACAGCTCACAGTGCATGTCAGAGCAAATGAGAATCATGAGGTCAAAGGAACTACCTGAAGAGCTCAGAGACAGAATTGTGGCAAGGCACAGATCTGGCCAAGGTTACAAAAAAATTTTCTGCTGCACTTAAGGTTCCTAAGAGCACAGTGGCCTCCATAATCCTTAAATGGAAGACGTTTGGGATGACCAGAACCCTTCCTAGAGCCGGCCATCTGGCCAAACTGAGCTATCGGGGGAGAAGAGCCTTGGTGAGAGAGGTAAAGAAGAACCCAAAGATCACTGGGGCTGAGCTCCAGAGATGCAGTCGGGAGATGGGAGAAAGTTGTAGAAAGTCAACCATCACTGCAGCCCTCCACCAGTCGAGGCTTTATGGCAGAGTGGCCCGACAGAAGCCTCTCTTCAGTGCAAGACACATGAAAGCCCGCATGGAGTTTGCTAAAAAACACCTGAAGGACTCCAAGATGGTGAGAAATAAGATTCTCTGGTCTGATGAGACCAAGATAGAACTTTTTGGCCTTAATTCTAAGCGGTATGTGTGGAGAAAACCAGGCACTGCTCATCACTTGTCCAATACAGTCCCAACAGTGAAGCATGGTGGTGGCAGCATCATGCTGTGGAGGTGTTTTTCAGCTGCAGGGACAGAATGACTGGTTGCAATCGAAGGAAAGATGAATGCGGCCAAGTACAGGGATATCCTAGATGAAAAACTTCTCCAGAGTGCTCAGGACCTCAGACTGGGCCGAAGGTTTACCTTCCAACAAGACAATGACCCTAAGCACAAAGCTAAAATAACGAAGGAGTGGCTTCACAACAACTCTGTGACTGTTCTTGAATGGCCCAGCCAGAGCCATGACTTAAACCCAATTGAGCATCTCTGGAGAGACCTAAAAATGGCTGTCCACCAATGTTTACCATCCAACCTGACAGAACTGGAGAGGATCTGCAAGGAGGGATGGCAGAGGATCCCCAAATGCAGGTGTGAAAAACTTGTTGCATCTTTCCCAAAAAGACTCATGGCTGTATTAGATCAAAAGGGTGCTTCTACTAAATACTGAGCAAAGGGTCTGAATACTTAGGATCATGTGATATTTCAGTTTTTCTTTTTTAATAAATCTGCAAAAATCTCAACAATTCTGTGTTTTTCTGTCAATATGGGGTGCTGTGTGTACATTAATGAGGAAAAAAAATGAACTTAAATGATTTTAGCAAATGGCTGCAATATAACAATATAACAAAGAGTGGAAAATTTAAGGGGGTCTGAATACTTTCCATTCCCACTGTGTATATATATATATATATATACACGCACACTGTATCCTCTGTATGTGTACTCCTTTCATAATGGTTGGAGCTATATTAGCCAGTACCGTTAATATAATATTTGTGTACAAAGCATTTCCTGGATCTCCCATTCACAGATAATGTATTATTGAAGATGAGATAAGATATGGCTTCTCTCC
Source organism: Lithobates clamitans (assembly GCA_037952925.1). NCBI lineage: Eukaryota > Metazoa > Chordata > Amphibia > Anura > Ranidae > Lithobates > Lithobates clamitans. Next base: position 2,611,416 of record JBBGZY010000597.1, read on the forward strand.
AGACTGCGCTCTACAATGTCCAGCCCACCACACTAAGGGGCCCAGCACTGACGCAGCACGACGCACCCTGCACCCTCTGGATATGACGCTGAGCATGTGTACTCAATTCCTTTTGGCCGACCATAGCAAGGTCTGTTCTGAGTGGAACCTTTTTTTCAGATCCTCAAAGAGTTCTTTGCCATGAGGTGCCATGTTGAACTGCCAGTGATCAGTATGAGAGAGTGAGAGCAATAACACCAAATTTAACACACCTGCTCCCCATTCACACCTGAGACCTTGTAACACTAACGAGTCACATGATACCGGGGAGGGAAAATCGCTAATTGGGCCCAATTTTGACATTTTAAGTTTAATTAATTAATTAATGGCTGTGTGTTGAGTTATTTTGAGGGGACAGCAAATTTACACTGTTATAGAAGCTGTACACTCACTACTTTACATTGTAGCAAAGTGTCATTTCTTCAGTGTTGTCACATGAAAAGATAGAATATAAAATGTACAAAAATGTGAGGGGTGTACTCACATATACAGTATATATATATGGATAGAAATGAAATCCTGTTCTCAGGGATCAATCTCAGCCTTGACTTGGTGAAAGTATTTGAGCACATTTTAAAAGTCCCCCCAATGCAGTCATATATACAGTAGAGCCTGTGTTGTACTTCCAGAGCCTGCGCCTTTGTAAAATGTTACCTAATTTTACTTAAAGTGATTGTAAAGCTATGTTTTTAAAATTTTTTATAAATAACAAACATTGCTATACTAACCTGCTCTGTGCCAGGGTTTTGCACAGAGCCGATCCTCCTTTTCTGGGGTCCCCCCCGCAGCGCTCCTGGCTCCTTCTTTTCCATAGGGGGCACTCGTGCAGGCGCGCTCCTCAGTCATGCTGCTGTGTCACTGGATTTGATTGACAGCAATGGGAGCCAGTGGGGTCACTAGGGGGTGGCTTTTGGGGCTATAGCCCCGAATCTGGGGTCCATAGCCCCGAGTCTCTGCAGGAGTCCCCAAGGGGAGGGGAGGCTCTCTGGGGACCCTGATGTAAGTGGGGGGCTCTCTGGGGACCTTGATGCAAAGGGGAGGCTCTCTGGGGACCCTGATTTTAAGGGGGAGGCTCTCTGGGGACCCTGATTTTAACGGGGAGGCTCTCTGGGGACCCTGATTTTAAGGGGGAGACTCTCTGGGGACCCTAATGTAAGTGGAGTTCTCTGGGCACCCTGATGTAAGTCGGGAGCTCTCTGGGGACCCTGATGCAAGGGGGGGGGCTCTCTGGGGACTCTGATGTAAGCAGGATGCTCTCTGGGGACCCAGATGTAATACGGAGCTCTCTGGGGACCCTGATGTAAGGGGGGCTCTCTGGGAACCCTGATGTAAGTGGGGGGCTCACTGGGGATATACACACACACACACACATGTATATTACTGTATATACATGTGTATGCCCGCCCAAGCGTATGACTTTCTTTACTACGCTGCTATGGGCTCTAGCCCCAGATCTTTTGTAGACCTAGCAACGCCCCTGATGGGAGCCAATAGCTCTTACTGCTATCGATCTATCCAATGAGGACCCCTTTAAGCCAATTTTTTGTCTTTTAGTTTTGGATAGAGGGGAGTTAATGTGGTTGTAAACCTTTACATATACCCAGTGAAGTGACTGGCCTCCGGTGATACACAGAGATTAAACAAATCCTCCTATATAAGTTGTACCTGTTTATCTGCAGCCTTCTCCTCTTTGCAGCCATTCAAAGTGCTGATTTTAAAAAGCTTGTCTGAGCTGTCAGAAAACAGGGGGCAGAGAGCTGAAGTTACACACTGAAGAACTCAGTGAGTAGAGCTCTGAGAGCTGATTGGAGGGAAGAGACACACCCCCCTCCACACAGCACACAGGAACAGAGCTGAGGCTGTCAATCAGCTGGAGGTCCCTCCCCGTCATCTTTTTTCTCTTGGTGTCAGGAAAACATGACAGAAGTGATTCACACTGATAGCAGAGGAATGAAGAAGCAGACAGAAATGATACTTAGGCTGGCCATACATTATACAATTTTCTTATTCAATTTAGATTTACCTTCAACTATGTAGTGCACGTAACGCATTCCTGAACTCTGGGCTCTGTACAAAACACACTCCTGAACTCTGCGCTCTGTACATAATGCACTCCTGAACTCTGCACATAAAGCATTCCTGAACTCTGCGCTCTGTACATAAGACACTTCTGAACTCAGCACATAACGCACTCCTGAACTCTGCACAAAATACATTCCTGAACTCTGCGCTCTGTACATAATGCAATCCTGAACTCTGCACATAACGCATTCCTGAACTCTGCACATAATGCACTCCAGAACTATGCACTCTGTACATAACGCACTCCAGAACTCTGCACATAACGCATTCCAGAACTTCGCTCTCTGTACATAACACACTCCTGAACTCTGCACATAACGCACTCCTGAACTCTATGATCTGTACATGATGCACTCCCGAACTATGCACTCTGTACATAACTTACTCCTGAACTCTGCACATAAAGCATTCCTGAACTCTGCGCTCTGTACTTAACGCACTCCTGAATGCTGCACACAATGCACTCCTGAACTCAGCACACAACGCACTCCTGAACTCAGCACACAACGCACGCCTAACCTTAGCACATAACACACTCCTAAACTCAGCACATAACACTCTCCTGAACCCTTCGCTCTGTACATAATGCACTCCCGAACTATGCACTCTGTACACAACAGACTTCTGAACTCTGCACATAACGCACTCCTGAACTCTGCACATAATGTATTTCTGAACTCTGTGCTCTGTACATAACGCACTCCTGAACTCTGCACATAATGCATTCCTGAACTCTGCGCTTTGTACATAACGTACTCCTGAACTCTGCACATAACGTATTCCTGAACCCTGTGCTTTGTACATAATGCACTCCTGAATTCTGCACACAACGCACTCCTGAACTCTGCACATAACATACTCCTGAACTCTGCACATAACGTATTCCTGAACTCTGCGCTCTGTACATAACACACTCCTAAACTCTGCACAAAACACATTCCTGAACTCTGCGCTCTGCACACAATGCACTCCTGAACTCTGCACATAACGAACTTCGAAACTCTGCACATAATGCATTCCTGAACTATGCACTCTGTACATAACGCACTCCTGAACTTTATACTCTGTACATAACGCACTCCTGAACTCTGCACATAATGCACTCCTAAACTCTGCACATAACACATTCCTGAACTATGCACTCTGTACATAAAGCACTCCTGAACTCTACGCTCTGTACACAGTGTTGCCAACCCCCGAAGTGAAATTTACTGGCAGGATGCCAAAATTTACAAACAGCACCATTTTTTTTCACTGGTAGAAATCATGACATTTACTGGCAGAGCCACCTTTTTTACTGATACTGCAAAAAAGTACCTAAAATTGCTGTTTTCATTACTAAACAATGGTTAGAGACTGAGGACATGATACAAGAGATGGTTAGAGACTGAGGACATGATACAGGAGATGGTTAGAGGCTGCAGACATGATACAGGAGATGGTTAGAGGCTGAGGACCTGATACAAGAGATGGTTAGAGGATGCAGACATAATAGATAATAAATATATCTGCTAGCACCGATTTTTTTCACCCTATTTCTGCCGCAGACTTGCACTCCACTGTTAACCCTTCCACTACCACAGACATGCAGCTCAGCAAACTCTCCTACTGCGTTTGTTTATTTCAATCTTTTTTCCCCTTTCTCTGCCTGCCACAGTCTTGGACAGCTGGCTTATCTCTTCCTCTGCCAGAGATTTCTCTGCTCTCTTCTTCCCAGAGGTGCCCAATCTGTCATCAGCACTTTGCACTTTGCCCAGCGTCTCTTAATCCCATAGTAGAAGGCAAATTGCCTTTTTTTTTTCTTTGCCACTTTAACCCCTCCCTTGCCTGAGGCCATCTTCTACATTCTCCTGAACCAAGAGTTTCATTTGTAAGGGGTGGCTTGCGCTCATTTACCAGCCCAGCAGCCTCCAGCCAAAGGGACACTGTGAAAGATGAGAGCAAGGAGAGGGGAGCTGCTTGTCACAGCCTATGAGGCTGTAATCTGTCCTAAAGTTATATTAAAAAATGGCGCCATGCAGTACCATTACATCACTGCGTATGCGCCCGCCTGTACGAAAATAGTCAAGCGCATACGAGCTTTCCCGAGCCTGGCAGGCTTCGGGACGGCGCATGCGTAGTTGCGCGGTCGGCCTGCAGCCATATTTTTTACGGACATTTACTGGCAGCCGAATATGGGTTAAAATTTACGGGCTGCCCGTAAATTAACGGGCGGTTGGCAACACTGTCTGTACCTAACACACTCCTGAACTCTGCTCTCTGTAAATAGAGCACTCTTGAACTCTGCACTTTGTACGTAACACTCCTAGCACACAACTGGCCCATTGAGGGTAACCATACTGCTGATGCAGCCTGAGATAAGATTGAGTTCAACACCCCTGCTATAAAGGAATATACTTTCATCATATTTCATGGTTGAGATTTACAACCACTTTAAAGTAGAACTGTGGGCAAAAATGTTTTTTTTTTTTTATATTGGATAGTGCAGGGGTAGGCAACCTTAACCACTTAAGGACTGGGCCTATTTTTTACACTTGGTGTTTACAAGTTAAAATCATTTCTTTTTGCTAGAAAATTATGGTACCTACCCCAAACATTATATACAAACGCAATTTTTTTGGAAAAAATACACTTTTTTAAATTAAAAAATAAGAAAACAGTAAAGTTTTAGTATAGTTTTTTATATTGTGAAAGATAATGTTACGCTGAGTAAATCGATACCCAACATGTCACGCTTCAAAAGGCGACGTGAAAAGGCGACAAACGTTGACACTTCAAAATCTCCATAGGCGAATTTTAAACATTTCTACAGGTTATCAGTTTTGAGTTACAGAGGAGGTCTAGTGCTAGAATTATTGCTCTCACTCTAATAGGGCGTACACACGGTCGGACTTTGTTCGGACATTCCGACAACAAAATCCTAGGATTTTTTCCGACGGATGTTGGCTCAAACTTGTCTTGCATACACACGGTCACACAAAGTTGTCGGAAAATCCGATCGTTCTAAACGTGGTGACGTAAGACATGTACGTTGGGACTATAAACGGGGCAGTGGCCAATAGCTTTGATCTCTTTATTTATTCTGAGCATGCGTGGCACTTTTTCCGTCGGATTTGTGTACACACGATCGGAAATTCCGACAACGGATTTTGTTGTCGGAAAATTTTATCTCCTGCTCTCCAACTTTGTGTGTCGGAAAATCCGATGGAAAATGTCCGATGGAGCCTACACACGGTCGGAATTTCCGACAACACGCTCCGATCGGACATTGTCCATCGGAAAATCCGACCGTGTGTACGGGGCATAATGATCGCGGCGATACATCACACGTGTGGTTTAAACACCGGTTACATATGTAGGCGCAAATTACATATGCGTTCGCGATTTACATTTTTTTTTATTATTTATTTTACTTTTTTTTTTTTTAACATCCTCACTTTAAAAAAACATTTTTGGATAACTTTTACTCCTATTACAAGGAATGTAAACATCCCTTGTAATAGAAAAAAAAGCATGACAGGACCTCTTTAATGTGAGATCTGTGGTCAAAAAGACCTCAGATCTCACATTTACACTTAAATGCAATAAAAAAAAATCTTTTTTTTTTCAATAAATTTTTTTTCCCCTTTAAGACCATTGGGTGGAAGTAACGTTTGGCGTCGCTTCTGTCATCCAATGGTATAGAGTTGAATGGTGCCCATCATTCCCTCACTCGACTCCATGCCTCACAGGGGAGAGGACCCGATCTTCCCCGCCGCTACCGACGGCTCCTGTAAGCGACAGGGACGACTGGAACGCGACGGGAGGGGGGTGGGCACCTCTGCCGCCGCTACCAAAAGTGATCTTGCGGTGAATCCACCACAGAGACCACTTTTATCTGAAAGCGGACCACCCGCCATTTTTAAAAATACTGGGGTTATGGCAGCTATCTGCTCCCAACAACGGTATTCAACGTCAAAGTACCGATGTATAATAGCGGCGCCGCGGCGGGCGGTCCGGAAGTGGTTTTAAAGAGGTGGAGATCTACCTGAACAACATGGGAGAAGTCAAAGATTACCGGACACAGTGTCACCTCCTTACACCCAAACCTCTACGGTGTCGCAAACACCTACATTGCACGGCAATCATGGGTTTGAATCAGGTGGTGTAGGCGGCAACATTTTGCCTCCTCAGTACCTGTCAAACACACTCAGATGGCTTTTCAGAAGAGCAGCAGTGCCTGCTGTACTTGTCAATGAGCAGCAGCACCCTTAGGGCTCGTTCACACGCAAAAGTTGGGGGGTGGGGTGGGGTGGTAAAACCTTTTCAGAAAGTGTGCCAAACCCACAGGATATAATAGAAGTCTATGGCTAAGTGCAGCAAACCCGCAGGAAATCTGCAGGATCTACAGGTACGCTGCACTGCGCCCGTGGTGTGAATAAACTGCAGCACATCAGTGTGAAAGCAGCCCTATACTATTATGCCCAGTGTATTTCTTTACACTGACCTGAAGATCTCTTCTCTCCTGCTGCTGGCACCACTCTGAAGACCGCTAGCCGGGATAAGGGATGGAGTGCAGTTGGTATCACTCCGCATTGGACAGGAGTCGGCACTACAGAGGAGGCATCGGCTTATGCGGCTCTTGCTCCCTACTACAGCTCCTCCTTTACAAGTAGTCCCTCTGCACTGCACTTTGTTTAAAGCTCTGCAATGGTGGGTACACAAGCCCAGACCACGATCTACCAGATCTACCGGTAGACTGTGATCTAAAGGTTGGTGACCCCCAGGATTGAGTAAGGGAGGGTTCTAACCCCTTGCATTTTTTTTAGACATCTGTTTTTCTTTGGGAATATTTCTCTTCACTTCCTGTCCAATACCCAAAACAGGAAGTCAGAAGAAATCCCAATTACCAGATCCCCCATTGGAAGATTTCCCCTCTATTACTTTTCTGGGGACAACCCAAAATGTTGGACTTTCTTTTACTTTCACTTTCAATGATAATGGTAAACAGGGCAAATAGAGAGGGTTACTCTCCCTAATGGGGACACAGACAGCTATGGAAGCTGTTCTAATCCATCTCCGCTCTTCAAACCCCCCCCACTCCAAAAAAAAAATTGCATATAGTTATACTTTATCACTTCCTGTCCTTGTGACATCCGGTCCAAAAGGAAGGGCAGGGGCTGTCACTGGGACAGGAAGACCCAGGCAGCAATAAAAACAGAAGTTCTAATCCTTCTGAGTGTCCCTGTTGTCCATCAGGACAGGACGTGAGGGGAACTCTCCCAAATAGAGACACTTAGAGCAATAAAATCCTCACAGGGGATCTAAAATAGTTTTGGTTGGTTTGGGTTGCTTAGTCCGATTTCACTGCACACTGTGAGCTTCTCACAATGTTCATTAGAAACTGCAGCAAGTCAGATAGAGACCGCCTCATTTCCTGGCTGGGGGATGTCAAACGTCAGCTGGTTCTTTTCTTCCCAGCCTGACTGCCCTTGCCCTTAATTCATTGGATTTCACGTATCACATATGGGCGTTACCCAAGGTGGTATTCACCCTAATGTAGCCTGCCTGAGGGATACCCACCCATAAAGGCATTTTGATATTTGCATAACTTCTCCCATTGCTTGCATCAGGCCTGAGGGCCCTTGTTAGGAGCACTGAGGCAGGGTGCTGCGAGGTTTTCAGGAAGCTATGTGCAGCCACCAGCCACAATCTACCTGCATTGTATAGGGAAGCACAGAGACCCAGTGAGGACATCTCTTGGCCTAAAATGAGGTATGAAATGAAAATGGAAAGGTTTTTATTATTTTATTTGTCATTATCATGTTGAACGGGTGGGGATGGAGGAGAAACCAAGGAAGGCAAATACTGTATAGGCAGATTAAACTTCAGCTTTATTAAAAACTGGCAACATATTTTGAACTTCCGGAAGCCTCTCTTCCTCAGGGCTACAAAAATAACAAGTAAAAAGTTACATAATTATCAGGTAAGTATAATCACTGGCAGTGTTGCCAACCACCCGTAGATTTACGGGCAGCCCGTAAAAACAGGCACTTTTTTTCATGCCCGTAGAAGCCGAACACTGCCAGTAAAAATGGCTGCGACTGGATCGGGTGAGAACTGCGTATGCGCATGCAGTTTCGGAAATCTCTGAGACAATCCGATCCTGATTCCTCACCGCCTGACCCGCCCACGCCCGCTGATGATTTCATACCGCAAGCCGATTGCTAGGAGCCGAGCGGGCTGAAGAAGGAGCCTCGAAATGGAAAGTTCAGTGGAGCCGGCGAGGGCTGGCAGCGGCACCAGCAGCACCGTCCGTGAGTGAGATGGACAGCGCAGACCTGGCCTGTCAGACTCACCCCCTGGACAGACACACAAGGCCCTGACCAGTGCCACTGGCCAGCACTGAGCACACCCTGCCCTGGCTATGAAAACGTGCAAACAACCTTTCCTTGCCTAATGTGCAAACAGTACTTGCCGTTCTACCAAATAATTAATAAAGTGTCTTAATTTAGTGAATAAAATATGAGTCATATTTTATTCACTAATTTAAGACACTTTATCAATTATTTATTTTGTACAATCTCATCACAGTCATTTTTGTTTGGTAACTGTTGCCGGTGCCTGTCTGTGGCCATCACATAGATAACAGCCAAAGTGACCAGTGATTTTTTTAGGATTTTGGACCATCTTAAATATTATTACAATCATTTTCATTTCCATGAATTATGTATTTCCTCATATATATTTACTCACTATTTACTCATATATCATTTGGTCACGTTAGTGAGAGTTTATTATTTTATCATTGAACATTTAATATATTTATCCACCATCATTTAAATTTTTTTATTTATACACTGATAGTATTTAGTCATATAATATGACTAATGTTACCAAACAAAAATGACAGTGATGAGATTGTACAAAATCATTGTATACAATCTCTGCCTTGCTATATCCTGTATCCTGTCCACCTCCTTTACCCTGTCTGCATCCTCTGACCACCTCCTGTACCCAGTCTGCATCCTCTGACCACCTCCTGTATCCTGTCTGCATCCTCTGACCACCTCTTGTACCCTGTCTGCATCCTCTGACCACCTTCTGTACCCTGTCTGCATCCTCTGACCACCTCCTTTACCCTGTCTGCATCCTCTGACCACCTCCTGTACCCTGTCTGCATCCTCTGACCACCTCCTGTACCCTGTCTGCATCCTCTGACCACCTCCTGTACCCTGTCTGCATCCTCTGACCACCTTCTGTACCCTGTCTGCATCCTCTGACCACCTTCTGTACCCTGTCTGCATCCTCTGACCACCTCCTGTACCCTGTCTGCATCCTCTGACCACTTCCTGTACCCTGTCTGCATCCTCTGACCACTTCCTGTACCCTGTCTGCATCCTCTGACCACCTCCTGTACCCTGTCTGCATCCTCTGACCACCTTCTGTACCCTGTCTGCATCCTCTGACCACCTCCTGTACCCTGTCTGCATCCTCTGACCACTTCCTACCCTGTCTGCATCCTCTGACCACCTCCTGTACCCTGTCTGCATCCTCTGACCACCTCCTGTACCCTGTCTGCATCCTCTGACCACCTCCTGTACCCTGTCTGCATCCTCTGACCACTTCCTGTACCCTGTCTGCATCCTCTGACCACCTCCTGTATCCTGTCTGCAGCCTCTAACCATCTCTTATATCATGTCCGCAATCTATGACCATCTCTTGTATCATGTCTGCAGTCTCTGACCATCTCTTGTATCATGTCTGCAGTCTCTGACCATCTCTTGTATCATGTCTGAAGTCTCGGACCATCTCTTGTATCATGTCTGTAGTTTCTGATCATCTCCTGTATCATGTATGCAGTCTATGATCATCTCCCGTATCATGTCTGCAGTCTCTGATCATCTCTTGTATCATGTCTGCAGTCTCTGACCATCTCTTGTCTTTTATCATGTCTGCAGTCTCTGACCATCTCCTGTATCATGTCTGCAGTCTCTGACCATCTCCTGTATCATGTCTGCAGTCTCTGACCATCTCTTGTCTTTTATCATGTCTGCATTCTCTGACCATCTCCTGTATCATGTCTGCAGTCTCTGACCATCTCTTGTCTTTTATCATGTCTGCAGTCTGTATGGGGGAGTCTGGAGAGGAAGCAAGAGTGGAAGCACCCCCGGGATGGGAATTCCAGGAGGAGTCAGATGTGTGTGGACTGTGGAGAAGAGATTATAGGATAACACCAAAGCACCCAACCTGGAGTGTTCTGACTGAGCCCTGCAAAGTGTACCTGAGAGGAGGTCAGTGATGGCGCTGCCAGGCCAGTCTGAGGTCACTGATGTAAGGGGGGGGTCACTAATGTAAGGGGGGAGTGAATACAATAATTTAAGGGGGCATTGATATAAAGGTTCCCCCTTGTATTAGTAATCCCCCCCTCCTTACCTTAGTGTATTCACTTTGCGAATGCTGGTCTCTGGTCACCAGAGCCCCCCCTTACATCAGAGTTCCCTCTTAAATCATGGTCTGCAGCATTCCCCTTTGCGGCAGAGTTCCCTTGCACTGTAAGGGGGAATCTTGCAGACTCTGTAAGGGGGAACTCTGTGCTGGGTTATATTAATCTGACCTTCATGTAAAGGGAGAAATATGGTTTTTGACTTTTGTTTAAATTAAACACATTACTTAGTGCCGGTTCACACTAGACGCGGCACGACTTGCAGGTCGCCTCACCGAGGCGACCTGCACACGACTGCCGGGGCGACTTGCAAGACGACTTCTGTATAGAAGTCTATGCAAGTCGCCCGCAAAGTAGTACAGGAACCTTTCTTCTAAGTCGGAGCGACTTGCGTCGCTCCGATTAGAACGGTTCCATTGTACAGAACGGGAGGCGACTAGTTAGGCGGCTAGGTCGCCTGACAAGTCGCCCCCGTGTGAACCGAGCCTAATAGCACTAGCTACACGTTTATAGTTTAAATATTGATATTTACACTGATTAGCACTGAAAACGGCAATTTTAGGTACTTTTTAGGAGTGTCAGTAAAAAAAATGCGTCTCTGTCAGTAAATTTCATGATTTTTCGCCAGTAAAAAAAATTGGGGCCGTTTGTAAATTTTGGCGCCCTGCCGGTAAATTTCACTTCGGGGGGTTGGCAATACTGATCACTGGCACAGTTCTATTGCAACTAACCAATGTTGTCAATAGGAACTGATATAAAGGATCATAGATTACAAGATTATATCCGGCCCGCAGGTGGAGTCAGTGGTGAATCCTCAATGTGTACAGAGTGAGGATTCAGGGGCTGCCTATGGTCTCTGATCTGGGGACCCCGATGTAAGGGAGGACGCTGATGGGGTCTCTGAACTAAGGGGGGCTCCAGTGTATGGGGGAACACTGATGGGGACCCTGATGTTATGTAAGGGGGATTCTTATGGGAAATCTAAAGTAAGGGGGTCTTTGATGGAATTTCTAAACTTTGATGGATCCTGATGTAAAGGAGACTCTAATGGGAGAGACTCTGATGGGGATCCTGATGTAAGGGGGATTCTGATTAGAACTCTGATGTAAGGGGGGACTCTAGTGTGTTTTCCTGATGTAAGGGGGATTCTTATGGGTACTCTAAAGTTAAGGGGTCTCTGAGGAGATTTCTACAGTAAAGGGGGGGGGGAGTTGGACTCTAATGGAAACGTTAAATTTAGGAGAGACTCTGATGGGGATCCTGATGTAAAGGAGACTCTGATTGGAACTCTGATGTAACGGGGGACTCTAATGGGTTCCTGATGTTTGGGGAATTCTTATGGGAACTCTAAAGTAAGGGGGAAACTTTGATGAAGATCCTAATGTAAAGAGCACTCTTATGGGAACTTCAGGCTGGGTTCACATATGAGCCACATGCGGCTCACAGCAGGGGTCCCATGCGTCTTGGTTCACTGTTTCAGTTCCGATTTGGACCTGAAACGGATCAAAAGACGCACAGCGGACCCACTACAGAGATATGTGAACCGGCTCCATAGAGAGTGAATTGGATGTGAGGGAACCCACATCCAATTCACAATGGTGTGAACCCAGCCTAAAAGTTAGGAGAGACTCTAGTGGGGATCCTCATGTAAGTGGGACTCTGATTAGAACTCTGATGTAACGGGGGACTCTAATGGGTTCCCGATGTAAGGGGGATTCTTATAAGAACACTAAAGTAAAGGAGTCTTTGATGAGATTTCTAAAGTAAAGGGGGAAGGGGGGATAGGGCTCTGATGGGGATCCTGATGTAAGTGGGACTCTGATTGAAACTCTGATGTAAGGGGGACTCAAATGGGGATCCTGATGTAAAGGGGATTCTTATGGGAACACTAAAGTAAGGGGGTCTTTTATGGGTTTTCTAAAGTAAGGGGGGAATTTATGATGGAGATCCTGATGTAGAGGGGACTTTTATGGGAACTCTAAAGTTAGGAGAGACTGTGATGGGGATTCTGATGTAAGGGGGGCTCTAATGCTGACCCTTATGTAAGTCACCCCTGATAGGATACTCTGATGGAGACCCTAAAACAATGGGCACTCTAATATAGAGGTAAGTGGGGACTCTGATGGGGCCATGATGTAAGTTTAGCTCTAATGGGAACTCTGATGTGAGGGTAGGGGGGACTCTAATAGGGAACTCTGATGTAAGGGGGGACTCTAATGGGTTCCTGATGTAAGGTTGATTCTATGGGAACTCTAAATTAAGGGTGAGTCTGATAGGGATCCTGATGCATTGGGCATTCTAATATGGGCTCTGATATCCTGTTGGGGACTCCAATGTAGGGGGAACTCTGATGGGCACTTTGATGTAAGGGGGACTCTCGTGGGGATTATGAGCTAGGGAGGACTCTGATGTTAAAGGAGGTACACTATACACAGGTGGAGGTACACTATACACAAGTGGGGGGTACACTATACACAGGTGGTGGTACACTATACACAGGTGGAGGTACACTATACACAAGTGGGGGGTACACTATACACAGGTGGAGGTACACTATACACAGGTGGGGGTACACTATACACAGGTGGGGGTACACTATACACAGGTGGAGGTACACTATACACAGGTGGGGGTACACTATACACAGGTGGAGGTACACTATACACAGGTGGAGGTACACTATACACAGATGTGGGTACACTATACACAGGTGGGGGTACACTATACACAGGTGGAGGTACACTATACACAGGTGGGGGTACACTATGCACAGGTGGAGGTACACTATACACAGGTGGAGGTACACTATACACAGGTGGAGGTACACTATACACAGGTGGGGGTACACTATACACAGGTGGGGGTACACTATACACAGGTGGAAGTACACTTTACACAGGTGGAGGTACACTATACACAGGTGGAGGTACACTATACACAGGTGGAAGTACACTTTACACAGGTGGAGGTACACTATACACAGGTGGGGGTACACTATACACAGGTGGGGGTACACTATACACAGATGTGGGTACACTATACACAGGTGGAGGTACACTATACACAGGTGGAAGTACACTTTACACAGGTGGAGGTACACTATACACAGGTGGAGGTACACTATACACAGGTGGGGGTACACTATACACAGATGTGGGTACACTATACACAGATGTGGGTACACTATACACAGGTGGGGGTACAATATACACAGGTGGAGGTACACTATACACAGGTGGAAGTACACTTTACACAGGTGGAGGTACACTATACACAGGTGGAGGTACACTATACACAGGTGGGGGTACATTATACACAGGTGGGGGTACACTATACACAGGTGGAGGTACACTATACACAGATGTGGGTACACTATACACAGGTGGGGGTACACTATACACAGGTGGAGGTACACTATACACAGGTGGGGGTACACTATACACAGGTGGGGGTACACTATACACAGGTGGGGGTACACTATACACAGGTGGAGGTACACTATACACAGGTGGGGGTACACTATACACAGATGTGGGTACACTATACACAGGTGGGGGTACACTATACACAGTTTGAGGTACACTATACACAGGTGGGGGGTACACTATACACAGATGTGGGTACACTATACACAGGTGGGGGTACACTATACACAGGTGGAGGTACACTATACACAGGTGGGGGTACACTATACACAGGTGGAGGTACACTATACACAGGTGGGGGTACACTATACACAGGTGGGGGTACACTATACACAGGTGGGGGTACACTATACACAGGTGGGGGTACACTATACACAGGTGGGGGTACACTATACACAGGTGGAGGTACACTATACACAGGTTGAGGTACACTATACACAGGTGGAGGTACACTATACACAGGTGGGGGTACACTATACACAGGTGGGGGTACACTATGCACAGGTGGGGGTACACTATACACAGGTGGAGGTACACTATACACAGGTGAAAGTACACTATACACAGGTGGGGGGTACACTATACACAGGTGGAGGTACACTATACACAGGTGGAGGTACACTATACACAGGTGGGGGTACACTATGCACAGGTGGGGGTACACTATACACAGGTGGGGGTACACTATGCACAGGTGGGGGTACACTATGCACAGGCGGAGGTACACTATACACAGGCGGAGGTACACTATACACAGGCAGAGGTACAGTATACACGGGTGGAGGTACACTATACACAGGTGGGGGTACACTATACACAGGTGGGGGTACACTATACACAGGTGGAGGTACACTATACACAGGTGGAGGTACACTATACACAGGTGGGGGTACACTATACACAGGTGGGGGTACACTATACACAGGTGGGGGTACACTATACACAGGTGGAGGTACACTATACACAGGTGGGGGTACACTATACACAGGTGGGGGTACACTATACACAGGTGGAGGTACACTATACACAGGTGGAGGTACACTATACACAGGTGGAGGTACACTATACACAGGTGGGGATACACTATACACAGGTGGAGGTACACTATACACAGGTGGGGGTACACTATACACAGGTGGGGGTACACTATACACAGGTGGGGGTACACTATACACAGGTGGGGGTACACTAGCACCCAGTGCAGAAACCCGAAGTAACCACATCGCCGTTCATACACTGTTCCTTCATTACACTCAGAGACGTCTTGTATTAGATTGTCAGCCTCTGTGTCCACACTGCCCCTGACTCAGGCATTGCCGGTCGTCTGACCACGTCTGTGATGTACACAGTTATGCACATTAGGTTATACCAGTTAATACTTAAAAAAGCAGCAGTTTCCCCATCACTACATTAAGGTCCACTCTGTCATGGCAGCCGCACCCCTGTCTGCATGAATAATTCATCTCCATTGATTTCATGATCCGTCCACTTAGATGTGCTTTACGGAATAACTTAAGAGCTCCCAATAAAGGCTCATTAATGCAACACTTTACTATGTATTTATTTCCTGTGTTTGTATATCACCATCATAATGTGAGTGCTTTACTAAGTACAGAGAACCAGCCCTGTCATGGTCCGACATCCCCCCCACACACTCTGTAAGGGCGATATAGCCAGATGCCATCCAATCTGGCCATACACTATACAATCTGTTGTACAATTTCATTTGGCCTTGCCAAAGCTTTGTAGTAGGAGGACAGGCCTAAACAATTCATTGCATTTGTATTAAATCAAGCAGGCCCCTGACTGCAGCCCAGAAACCAAAAGACATTCTCTGGGTTCTTATCCATACTATATGTGTAGCCATGCAATGGGCCATAACTCTACATTGGAAATCTGATGTGGTACCATTTCCACAAGTGATTTCTCGAGTTGACCAAATTTTGCAGACGGAAAGCATTTTATACACCTTACATGACTCTAAATCCCCTCTTTTGATGCTAAATGGACACCTTGGTTTCTTTACAGACAGCCAGACTAATATCATTTCCAATCCGCACTTTATAGACCTTGGTTCACATTGGTGCGTTTTGACATGTCAAATCATCGGCAATTGCCGGTAATGGCACCATCCTAATCGGTGCGACGCTGCATTTGCGGCGCCCCACCGATTTCAAAAAGCAGTTTCTGTACTACTTTTTGCGATTTCGGGGGTGCGATTTCCATAGACATCTGTGCAGAAACCCGCACAGATGCCTGTGAAATCGCCGCCATATTGGGGCTGACATGTGGGTGTGAAATCTGAACTCGCACGACTTCATTCCCGCAGCTCAGCGTGAACCTGGGCTTACTTTGTTTTTTCTCCCTGCTTTTTACGGATACATGTATTCTTTTCTTATTTTTTATATTCCTCTTTTATATTACTTTATATTGATAATTATATACTTCTAGTTTTATATGATATCTTCATATAGATATTTGAAATTTCACCACCTTAGTATAATTCTGTCATTCAATATTGCTTTATCTTCAATATTTGTTGCTTTATATTGTCAATTTATACAATAAAAAGTTTGCAAACAAGAAAGCAAAAGACATTATCTTTGACCACCTGCTTACTGGGCATCTAAACCCCCCTCCTATCCAGACCAATTTTCAGCTTTCAGCTCTGTCACTCTTTGAACGACAATTGCGTGGTCACTCAACACTGTACCCAAATGACATTTTTTATCATTTTTTTCCCACAAATAGAGCTTTCTTTTGGTGGTATTTGATCACCTATGGGTTTTTTATTTTTTGTTAAAAAAATTTAAAAATACCGAAATTGAAAAAAAAAAATACAAAACCGTTTTATATTTTGTTAATACATTTTGCTAACAGGTAATTTTTCTCCTTCATTGATGTACGCTGATGAGGCTGCACTGATGGGCACCGATAGGCTGCATTGATGGGCACTGATAAGGTGGCACTGATGGGCACTAATAGGCGGCACTGATGGGCACTAATAGGCGGCACTGGTGGGCATTGATGAGGTGGCACTGGTGGGCACTGATAGGTGGCAGTGATGGGCACTGATGGGTGGCAGTGATGGGCACTGATGGGTGGCAGTGATGGGCACTGTTCAACACTGGTAGGTGACACTGATAGGCAGCACTGCTAGGTTGCACTGATGAGGCACTGATTGGCACCACTGGTGGGCATTGATAGGTGGCACTGATTGCTGGCACTTATGCACTGGTGGGCACTGATTTGTGGCACTGTGGGCACTGGCAAGTGGCACTGGCAGGCAGTACTGGTGGGCACAGATGAGGCGGCTTCGCCTCTTCCTCTTTAGGACCGATGTCCCTTGCACAGAAGCCGGTGTTCGACTTTTTTTTCGGCGATCTTCTGTTTACATCACGTGATCAGCTGTCATTGGCTGACAGCTGATCACATGGTAAGGGGTCGGGATCGGCCCCTTACTCCGATCTGTGATCACCCGAGTCTCATTGCCTCATTGGGAGCATGCAAAGGGAAGAACGTCTATTGATGGCCTCCAGGCAAAGTAGATCCGCGCTGTTGCCGTTATTCGGCTATAGCGCGGATCTGAAGGGGTTAATAAACTTTCATTAAACCCAGACAGAGTGTAGGCAAAACAGTCAGCTGTTTTTGGCAGAGATAGATACTAATTTCTCAGTGTTCTCTGTACAACGTTACTGAATATGTCAGAGCTATATATACAGTGGATATAAAAAGGTCTACACACCCCTGTTAAAATGTCAGGTTTCTGTGATGAAAAATGAGACAAAAATAAATTTTCTGAGCTTTTTCCACCTTTAATGTGACCTATAAACTGTACAACTCAATTGAACAACAAACTGAAATCTTTTATGTGGAGGGAAGTAAAAATAAAATAATATGGTTGCATAAGACCCCTTTCACACTGCCGATGCCCGGGCACCAGCGGTAAAGCAGCACTATTTTTAGCGCCGCTTTACCGTAGTTTTAGTGGCGCTATTCGGCCGCTAGCTTGGCGGTTTTACCCCCGCTAGCGACCGCAAAGGGGTTAAATCCACCCGCAAAACTCTGCCGGAGTGGCGTTTTGCCGGCGGTATTGCGCCGGTATTGCAGCGCTGCCCCATTGATTTCAATGGGGAGCAGCGGTGGAGGAGTGGTGAGTTCACCGCTCCAAAGAAGCTGCTGGCAGGACTTTTTCTGACGCTCTGCCAGTGCACCGCTCCAGTGTGAGAGCCCTCGGGCTTTCACACTGGAATGAATGTAGCAGCTGTTTTTGGGCGGTTTGCAGGCGCTATTTTTAACTCTATAGCACCTGCAAAACGCTCCAGTGTGAAAGGGGTCTAAATGTGCACACCCTTACACTAATACTTTGGTGAAGTACCTTTTGATTTTATTACAGCACTCAGTCTTTTTTTGGTATGAGTCTATCAGCATGGCACATCTTGACTTGGTAATATTTGCCCACTCTTCTTTGCAAAAACACTCCAAATCTGTCAGAATATGAGGGCATCTCCTGTGAACAGCCCTCTTCAGATCACCCCACAGATTTTCAGTGGGATTCAGGTCTGGGCTCTGGCTGGGCCATTCCAAAACTTTAATCTTCTTCTGGTGAAGCCATTCCTTTGTTGATTTGGATGTATGCTTTGGGTCGTTGTCATGCTGAAAAGATGAAGTTCCTCCTCATGTTCAGCTTTCTAGCAGAAGCCTGAAGGTTTTGGCCAATGGTGACTGGTATTTGGAACTGTTCATAATTCCCTCTACCTTCACTAAGGCCCCTGTTCCAGCTGAAGAAAAACAGCCCCAAAGCATGATGCTGCCACCACCATGCTTCACAGTGGGTATGTTGTTCTTTTGGTGATGTTCAGTTTTGTTTTTGCATCAAGCATATCTTTTGGAATTACGGCCAAAAAGTACAACCTTGGTTTCATCAGACCAGAACACATTTTCCCACATGTTCTTGGGGGACTTTAGATGTGTTTTTGCAAAATTTAGCCAGGCTTGGATATTTTTCTTCGTAAGAAAAGGGTTCCGTCTTGCCACTCTACCCCATAGCCCAGACATATGAAGAATACGGGAGATTGTTGTCACATGTACCACACAGCCAGTACTTGCCAGATATTCCTGCAGCTCCTTTAATGTTCCTGTAGGCCTCTTGGAAGCCTCCCTGACCAGTTTTCTTCTCATCTTTTCATCAATTTTGGAGAAACGTCCAGTTCTTGGTAATGTCACTGTTGTGCCATATTTTCTCCACTTGATGATGACTGTCTTCACTGTGTTCCATGGTATATCTAATGCCTTGGAAATTCTTTTCTACCCTTCTCCTGACTGATACCTTTAAATAATGAGATCCCTCTGATGTTTTGGAAGCTCTCTGCGGACCATGGCTTTTGCTGTAGGATGTGAATTAGAAAATGTCAGGAAAGACCTACTAGAACAGCTGAACTTTTTGGGGGGTTAATCAGAGGCACTTTAAATGATGGCAGATGTGTACTGACTCCTATTTAACACGAGATTGCTTAATTCTGAACACGGCTACATCCCCAGTTATAAGAGGGTGTGCACATTAATGCAACCACATTATTTTATTTTTTTATTTTTACCCCCCCCCTTAAAAGATTTCAGTATTATTTTCCAACTGAGTTGTACAGTTTATAGGTCACATTAAAGATGGAAAAAGTTCTAAAATAATTTATCTTTGTCTCATTTTTTTACATCACAGAAACCTGACATTTTAACAGGGGTGTGTAGACTTTTTATATCCATTGTAAATGTATGACAATAGTATGTGACTGTGGTGGGGCATAAGAGTGTAAGCTCCTCTGGTGCAGTATCTGTGGGGCATTAGAGTGTAAGCTCCTCTGGTGTAGTATGTGTGGGGCATTAGAGGGTAAGCTCCTCTGGTGCAGTATCTGTGGGGCATTAGAGTGTAAGCTCCTCTGGTGCAGTATGTGTGGGTCATTAGAGTGTAAGCTCCTCTGGTGCAGTATGTGTGGGTCATTAGAGTGTAAGCTCCTCTGGTGCAGTATCTGTGGGGCATTAGAGTGTAAGCTCCTCTGGTGCAGTATGTGTGGGTCATTAGAGTGTAAGCTCCTCTGGTGCAGTATCTGTGGGGCATTAGAGTGTAAGCTCCTCTGGTGCAGTATGTGTGGGTCATTAGAGTGTAAGCTCCTCTGGTGCAGTATCTGTGGGGCATTAGAGTGTAAGCTCCTCTGGTGCAGTATCTGTGGGGCATTAGAGTGTAAGCTCCTCTGGTGCAGTATCTGTGGGGCATTAGAGTGTAAGCTCCTCTGGTGCAGTATCTGTGGGGCATTAGAGTGTAAGCTCCTCTGGTGCAGTATCTGTGGGGCATTAGAGTGTAAGCTCCTCTGGTGCAGTATCCGTGGGGCATTAGAGTGTAAGCTCCTCTGGTGCAGTATCTGTGGGGCATTAGAGTGTAAGCTCCTCTGGTGCAGTATGTGTGGGTCATTAGAGTGTAAGTTCCTCTGGTGCAGTATGTGTGGGTCATTAGAGTGTAAGCTCCTCTGGTGCAGTATCTGTGGGGCATTAGAGTGTAAGCTCCTCTGGTGCAGTATGTGTGGGTCATTAGAGTGTAAGCTCCTCTGGTGCAGTATGTGTGGGTCATTAGAGTGTAAGCTCCTCTGGTGCAGTATGTGTGGGTCATTAGAGTGTAAGCTCCTCTGGTGCAGTATCTGTGGAGCATTAGAGTGTAAGCTCCTCTGGTGCAGTATGTGTGGGTCATTAGAGTGTAAGCTCCTCTGGTGCAGTATGTGTGGGTCATTAGAGTGTAAGCTCCTCTGGTGCAGTATCTGTGGAGCATTAGAGTGTAAGCTCCTCTGGTGCAGTATGTGTGGGTCATTAGAGTGTAAGCTCCTCTGGTGATGTGACTGGCTCAGGGTTCTCTGTACAGCACTGCTGAATCGGTCAGAGCCATATAAATGTATAATAATAATAGTGTGTGACTGCGGGGGGAAATTAGAGTGACAGCTCCTCTGGTGCTGAGACTGATGTGACTATCTAACCTCATCATGCTAAAGGAGACAGCAGAGGATGCCAACTACTGTAAATGTGTAACAATAGTGTGTGGCTGTGGTGGGACATTAGAGTGCAAGCTCCTCTGGTGAAGAGACTGATGTGACTGGCTTGGTGTTCTTTGTACAACACTGTGGAATTGGTCAGAGCTATATAAATATATAATAATAATAATAGTGTGTGACTGTGGGGAGAAATTAGAGTAAAAGCCCCTCTGGTGCAGAGACTGATGTGACCGGCTAACCCCATCTTGCTAAAGGAAACAGCAGAGGGTGCCAACTAATTGCAGTATATAGGAAAAGACTATTAAAAATCACAAATGACAACTCACAAGATGCATAAAGATAAGATATTATATATATAGTGCATGGACTGCGCAGGACTGGAGACGGACGGAGATCACTCCACCTCATAGAAGCTCAGGTTATTCTGGTGCCGGGTTCAGGAGAGAGAGCCCCCAGAATTCAACACCCCACTGCCACTCCACAAGTTGCTGTGCTGCTCTGGCATGTATTGTCGTCAGGGAAGTCTTTAGCAGCATTGCTATATCACTCCACTGCTGATAATCACTTGCCCATTTTTTTTTTAAACACAGAACATGCTGATAGGAGAGGACAACAGAGTAGCAGAAAGATGGGCTCATGAGCCTCCTGCTTCTCTTTTCAATGACCAATCACAGGATAGGGGAGGGACAAAACCTATAAGTGTTACTGAACTGCAGCAGAGAAACCTCAAGACTCCCGTACTGCCAGATAGATTTGTGCTGTGTGATAGACGTGTGCAAAACGAACAAAATTGGTTTTGTTTTGATTCGTTATTTAACTAGTTTTGTTGAGTTAAATTAGTTTAATTTGTTTTTGGAATTAGTTTTGTTTCGTTTTGATTCGACCGAATTTGAAAAATTTCAACCGCATCTGTGTGTGAGAGATGTTTCGGTGTGCGCTGGTATACACTGTGACAGATGTTGATGGGACATTAGTCTTATAGATGTTTTTGTACACTGGACCATGCCTGCTGTGACAGCTGATTGGTTACACTGGTCAGCTCTGACAGATGTTGATTGGACACACTACGACTACTACAGATGTTTTTGGGCACAGGTACACTGTGACAGATGTTGACGGGGCAATAGTAATATACCTGATCTAGAGATAACATTTTTAGAAAGGAAGAATGACCATCATTGTTTTCATCAGCAGGAATATGATGTGCTTATTTCTATTTTGTTTTCAAATTCGAAGACTGGAATTAGTAACAGATCGAATATTGGATTGTTATTCTTGTCAGCTCCAGTAGCCCCTGTACAAAGCACATATATGTTTCATTTAAACACCTGAATACTGGACTATTCTTTCCTGCCCGGGACATTTTCCTGCTTTCATATCAGATGTTGCCGGAACACAAGTCTTACAGAGGTTTTGTGCAATGGTACACGGAGACAGATGCTGATGGGACAATAGTCGTACTGTTATTTTTGTACAGTATTAGTAGTAGCAGTATTTATTCTTTTTTTTCTATTCTATTATGTTCTATTCTAATCTATGCTTTTATTTTCCGTTCTATTCTAACCTATTCTTTTCTATTCTATTCCAATTCAAATTTATTCTAGTTGAAATTTTAATTTCAGAAGAGGGTTATATTGTTTTCTATTCTATTCGTTTATCTTCTATTCCAGGGCTCAACATTTCAAGTCCTGAGCTACTAGCCAGGCCTCAAGGGTTACTCACCACCAGTTGCCCCACCCTGCCCCGCCCGTATTTCCGCCCCTCATAAATTATCTCATTAAATGACACTTAAAGGTTTTATGCAGAATTAAGTTCTAAAAATAAATATTAATAACAACTTTATTCGTGCTCATCAATGCCGCCTCACCTGTGCTCATCAATGTAGTCTCACCTGTGTCCATCAATGCAGCCTCACCTGTGTCCATCAATGCAGCCTCACCTGTGTCCATCAATGCAGCCTCACCTGTGTCCATAAATGCAGCCTCACCTGTGTCCATCAATGCAGCCTCACCTGTGTCCACCAATGCTGCTTCACCTGTGTCCACCAATGCTGCTTCACCTGTGTCCACCAATGCTGCTTCACCTGTATCCACCAATGCTGCATCACCTGTGTCCACCATGTGGCCTCCCTTTGTCCACCATGCAGGGGAACAGAGGAGAGGAATAGGACTGCCGGCCGGATGATCAGAACGCCGAGGAACATCACTGGAACAGCTTTCATGTCAATAGCAATGTGTACCCACCGCTCAGCGTCACATACAGCCCCGCCTCCTCGCCGGCAAATTCTGATACACGTCACTCGGATTGGACGGGTGATCTGTCTATCAAAGTCCCGAGACTAGGGGACAGGGCTGTGTGTGACAGCGAGTGCGGGGAACGCTCTGCTATTCTGTTTTACTCTATTCTATTCTATCCCTTTATTTTTTATTCTGTTTTATTCCTTTAGTTTCTTTTCTATTCCTTTACTTTTTTTCTATTCCTTTATTTTCAATTCTAATTTATTGTATTCGCAAATTTGAATTTGAATCAAATTTAAAAACTATTGGAATTAGAAAATTATTCAAAATTAAACGAATTAGAAAACGGTTTAAATTTTGTCCAAAATTTTGTTTAGTTATTACTAGTAATGGCGGTGACTGTGACATTGCGGCGGACACATCGGACAATTTTGACACTTTTTTTGGGACCATTGACATTTATACAGCGATCAGAGCTAAAAATAGCCACTGATTATTGTATAAATGTCACTGGCAGGGAAGGGGTTAACACTAGGGGGTGATCAGGGAGTTAAGTGTGTTCCCTGGGAGTGTTGCTAACTGTATGGGGGGAGGGGACTGACTGGACGAGGAGAGAGATCGCCATTCCTAATCACTAGGAACAGCAGATCTCTCTCTAACTCCCCTGTCAGAAGGGGGATCTGTCTGTTTACATTGACAGATCCCCGTTCTGGCTCTTGTTCCCACGATTGCGGGTGGCAGGCGGACATCGGGTCCCCCGCCGGATATGGGGTCCCCTGCCATACAGCTCCTTAAAGGAGCCTACAGCGATTTGCGGGAATGTGCCGACCTGCCGCCGTATAAGGACAGCGGCTGTTTGGCAAGTGGTTAATATAGCTGGTGAGGAGATGACATATCGCCTCATCATTACACAACAGCTAAATATGACACTACTAGATATACCATGGCCTGGATACATGAGAACCTTCACAGACATCATCCAGAGGTGAGCTCCTTCTCTCCACATGTCAGATCCACCATACACCACTAGGGGGCAACCAAGTCTTACATATGAGCTCCCAATACAATGGGAATTGTAACTCCACTTCTTGACATAACGCTGAACGCTCACAGCGCGGTATGAAAACCCAGAACACCGGAGCTGCCAACAAGCCAAGGGAGTCAAAACTCTTTTCTTAGGCTAGATTTACAGTAGCGGAACTGCTTGATTCCCATCTGAAAAGTGATACACAATGGATCGCATTTCAGAGGCATTTCACAGATGGGTGAGAAAGCTATGGAGTTAATCTACTAAAACTGAAGAGAGCAAAATCTGGGGCAGCTCTGCATAGGAACCAATCAGCTTCTAACTTCAGCTTGTTTAATTAAACTTTAAAAAAAAAAAAAAAAAAAACGCGGATTGGTTTCTATGCACAGCTGCCCCAGATTTTGCACTTTCCAGTTTTAGTAAATCAATCCTAATGTGTCACTTCCTAACTGCCTGTTTTTTTTTTTAATCAGGAACAACGTTTATTGAGCATGTAAAGTATAGTGACATACGTATCAAAAAAAGTGCAACAGGCCCTAAGGCTCTATTCACACTAATGAGTTTTTTGATGCATTTTGCAACAAATTTAACATGGGTTCCTATGGAACATGTTCACATCAATGCATTTTTGTGCCTCTGCGTTTTTGGAAAGGGTGGGGGACTTTTTTTTCATGCAAAATGCAGCGTTTTGCATGTAATAGAATCCAATGGACCCACATCCAAAAACGCAACTATTGCGTTTTTGCCGCGCTTTGTGTTTTTTTTTTCTTTCTTCTTTTTTAACACCGTATACATTATAAAAAAAAAAACACTGTAAAAAAAAACAAAAAACCGCAAAACGCGGCAAAAACGCATGTTGAAGAACGCGGCAAGCACAGCAAAAAGCACTGCAGAAATGCTCAAAAGCAACATGCATAGATGTGAATCGAGCCTAACTGCCTGTTTTAACCATGTAAATGCTGCACCATCTTACTGCAACATTATGTGGCAAATGCAGTTGCAGCGCGGCCCCACTCACTTGGATGAGTCATGTTCAGCGGTGGTGCTGCTTGCCGAACATGATGGGGAATAATTATTGCAGCAGCCCCAGTATGTGTACACCCCCAGCTGGCTGACTTTGCATCTTAAGTTGGGGAGCATTAAAAAACAGGTATGTTTTTACCCCCCCCCCCCCCCCCCCAACCACAAGTGTTAATACGCCTGAACGTTATAAAACAGAGGTCTCTACTGCATACATTGACAATGCTGTGTGTATAGTTCAGGACTCCTCAGTATAGATTAGCACTCCATTATAATGAAGACAGGTGCCAACTGCCAACACTAAGGCTTGTATCACTATGACCACACGCTGAACATGAACGAATGGCACAGTGGTGGGTGGAGCCAGGAACTCCAAATGAAGTGATCTCATTGGCTCAGCTAATGGAAGGTGTATGATGCTGGGAAGGATTTAAGAGACATGACATGCTCAAAACTGAAATGATCAGTTGAAGGACTGTCCCTTTAAAAGGAGGAGATAAAAAAAAGGAGGAATATAATCATTATTTCTTTCCATCTTATTTTTGTAGTTTATTGTCAGTCAATGTTTGGTAATGATGATACAGGGAGAATAAAGGATGAGGATGATGAGAATTAGAATTATATTACAATAAGAGCTAAAGGTATCCTTTAGAATGTAAGCTCTACGAGCCGGGCCCTCCTGTACCTTTTGTATTGAACTGTACTGTAATTGTGTTGTCCCCCTTATACATTGTAAAGCGCTGAGTAAACTGTTGGCGCTATATAAATCTCGTATAATAAGAATAATAATAATAAAGGTACGGTGATCCTTTTTTTAAAAAAACAATATTAAACCCAGAACCAAAAATGTGATACTGTATATTGCAGCTTACCATTCATTAGATGTGGTGGCTGCATTCGTTTTCTTTTTTTTAGGCTTTTCACTCTTTTTTCACCTGGTGATCTGACCAGTAACACACCTCCTGTATTAGAGCGCCCCTATTCTGGATGAAGGAGCACAGGGGGCACTTTTGGACAGCACCATTGTCCAGGATGGGGAGGGTTAGATTAGCAGATTTAGATACACTAAGTGAAGCCAAACTCCAGCTTATACGTTATAGGCAGTTACAGCAAACGTTTTTTTTTTCCTTTTGTAATAAAGTTTTTACATAAATAAAAGCTGATCCTTGTAAGCACCCGTCATTGCTAAATGGTTTACTGATACATTTGCTGGAGAGCTTGTTCTTTTGAAAAAACAACAGACTTACTGGCTGGATCACAGGATGAAAATAAAAGAAAGAAAGCTTAAAGAGGAACTTCAGTCTGCTCACATAATTTGTAATAAAAACATCTATGCCATTCTGAAGCTTCCCTCCAACCACTTTGCATATTATTTTATATATACTGTGATTCTGTACTTGCCAAATATGCTGCAGAAATCTCCCTCCACTGAGTCGGGCTGCAACCATTTTAACTGTGGGCATCTGAAGCTGCTGCCTGTTCACTTCCTGGATTTACACAGACACACAGAGGAACACCTCCAAGGGCTCTCTCTCATGACCGAGGCTATGCAGAGGACCTGAATTCTGCTTCCTGGACCCCACTGCTGGATAAACCGCTTCTAGAAGGACTGCATTCTCCAGAGCATCCACTGGACCCTCGGATCCATAGACACCATAGTGCTGATAATTTTAGACACTGAAAGGTGTGCAGGTGGGAAGAGGACAGGGCCGAAGTACTCTGTTCCAGATCATCGGGGGCCAGATGCAAAGCAATAGTCCTCTTGATTATATTGAACTGAGCCCCGAGGTACACAAGAGCCTGAGTGGGCTTCAGGTGGCTCTTTCTGAGATTCAACGGCCAGCCAAATTTGAGGAGCATTGAAAAGACCTGAGCTCTGGGCTCCAGCGGCTGCCCTCTGTCTTGGGATAGTAGGAGAAGGTCACCTGGCTGGACCCCCTATAGATCAGGGACAGTGCCCCCATCATAAACTTTTCCTTTTTGATGAAAATAGTTTTAGGTGCGTGAGGTCTATAACTAATCTCTGCAAGCCATTCTTCATGGCCATAAAGAGGGGCAAGTACATGCCCTGAAATCTTCTGCCTTCTGGGACTGGCACAGCAGCACTTTGCAACACCAGAGACTTTACGTAATACAAGAGTATTTGCCTCTTTACCTCGGAGTGAGGTAAATCTGTGGAAACTGAGATGAGGAGGACATCAAAAAGACCATGCGTGTCCTGAAAAGGCTGCTTTGATGTTCCAACAGTCTGAGGCCCAAACTCAGCTTCTCGGATACCCAAGGTCAGGTTCTCTTAGCAGACATTTGAGGGGATAACTGGCCTCTTCAGCAGCTCTTCCTAAAATCCTGACCTGGTCTGTAAAAGCTCATGACCCCCGCACACCCTGAACTTTGTCTTCAGTCGATGTCATCTTCTGGACTAGTAGGCGCTGGTCCTGAAGCTAAGCCCCGACTTGCCAACTGTGGCCCGGGTTATGGTGCTATTCAGCTTGTTGCCAAAAGATGATGCCCATCAAAGGGATCTTCCACCACGCCTGCTAGAGGTGGGATCAGCAAGCCAAGGCCAGGGCCATAGCGCTCACTTAGGCATAGCTAGCGAGAGCATCACTACTATGTGGATGATGTGAAATAAAGCCTCATCATGGAAACTACCACCAGCTCCGGCTCCTGAACTACCGAGTTCTCCCCCCGCCAATGGCTGGGGACTACTGGAGATTTTACAGGGCACCACATCCATGGCCCTTCTCCACCCCGTTAATAGCTGGCGACTGCTGGAGATTTTACATGGCACTGTATTCATAGCCCTTCTCCACCCCGCTCATAGCTGGCGACTGCTGGAGATTTTACATGGCACTGCATTCATAGCCCTTCTCCACCCCGCTCATAGCTGGGGGCTGCTGGAGATTCCACATGGTGCCGCATCCACCCCCCCCCTTCAGCCAGGGATTTTACATGGCAGCACATCCATTGCCCTTCTCCCCCCGCCAATGGCTGGGGATTGCTGTAGATGCCATATATCTTCTGGGGCACAGCTAGCCGAACAACTAGGCCTTGATTGTGGACACTTTATCCAAGGTAAGACTTCAACCATTCTGGTCATTAGGAGAAGGACAAAATAAGGAACGCAGCCTCTGGCTCTGAGCACAAATTTATGGGAGAGTGGTCCTATAGGAGTGGAAAGGAGGCGGGGTTAACCCATACGTATGCTGCCATTGAGTCTGTCAGGAAAATATGCACTGTCACTGTTCTAATGACACTGGGAAGGGGTTACCATCAGGGGCAATCAAAGGAATAAATGTGCGCCTAGTCAGTGTTTTAGTGTACTGTGTGGGAGGTTCTTTCACTAGGGGGAGACATGGATCCTTGGCCCTGCTGTGCAGGAACGCAGGATCCATGCTTTTCCTATTGATAGAACGGCGATCTGCCTTGTTTACTTAGGTAGACCTCCGTTCTCCCTCAGTATCAAAGGATCAACGGGTACCTGCCGATCAGCTCCCGCTGTGTACAGCATGCGCGCCCCAGACCCAGAAGTACAGGATCACGCAACAAATGTTCATACATAAGAACCATCAATCATAAACAAAATGTTAACTAGGAAAAAAGTAGCTAACGGCAACAGGATACATAAGCACTATACTGTATGACCTACACCAGGGGTGTCCAGCCTTTTGACCTTCCTGGGCCACATTGGAAGAAGAGGAATTGTCTCGGGCCGCACATAACATACACATAAGGAGAGCTGATGAGCAGAAAAAGCCAGAAAAATCACAAGTTAACGATCACTAATATAGATAATGTACCTATCTGACTAATAAAACTTTGTCATAGTTCTATGTGCTTCATTTTTGAGAATAGTTGCTCACAAATCCAGGATGGATTATCTCGGCAAAGGAGAAGTGCTCACTAACACAGATTTAGACAGATTTATGAACAATATTTGAGAGAAATAGGCCTTTTGTGTATATAGAAAAAGTCTTAGATCTTTGAGTTCAGCTCATGATAAATAGGGGCAAACACAGAAGTGTTGCGTTTATAATTTTGCTCAGTGTGTGTGTATATACACATATATATATATATATATATATATATACACGTACATGAACTTTAATGGCATCCAAGTCTTAGTGCGTAGGGTTCAATATTGAGTTGGCCCTTTGAAGCTATAAAAGCTTCAACTCTTCTGGGAAGGCTGTCCACAAGTTTTAGGAGTGTCTAAGGAAATGTTTGACCATTCTTCCAGAAGTGCATTTGTGAGGTTACATAGTTAGGTTGAAAAAAGACACAAGTCCATTCAGTTCAACCAAAAAATAATAATAATAATATTAATAATACAATCCCATATACACAATCCTTCACCCACAGTTGATCCAAAGGAAGGCAAAAAAAAGCCCCAGCAAAGCATGATCCAATTTGCTACAGCAGGGGAAAAAATCCTTCCTGATCCCCCAAAAGGCAATTGGATTTTCCCTGGATCAACCTCACCTATAAATGTCAGTACCCAGTTATATTATGTATATTTAGGAAAGATTCCAGGCCTTTTTTAAAGTAATCTACTGAGTTGGCCAGAACCACCGCTGGAGGGAGTCTATTCCACATTTTCACAGCTCTTACTGTGAAGAAACCTTTCTGTATTTGGAGATGAAATCTTTTTTCCTCTAGACATAAAGAGTGCCCCCTTGTCCGATGTGGTGACCCTAAAGTGAATAACCCAACACCAAGTTCACTATATGGACCATTTATGTATTTCTACATGTTGATCATATCCCCACTTAATCTCCTCTTCTCGGGAGAGAATAGATTGCCTTGCCATGCCTCTTATCAGTTTGGTTGCCCTTCTCTCCACTTTCTCCAGTTCTCCGATATCCTTTTTGAGAACTGGTGCCCAAAACTGAACGGCATATTCCAGATGAGGTCTTACTAATGATTTGAACAGAGGCAAAATGATCTCTCTCTCTGGAGTCCATACCTCTCCTAATACAAGAAAGGGCTTTGCTCGCTGTGGAAACCGCAGCTTGGCATTGCATGCTATTATTGAGCTTATGATCTACCAAAACCACCAGATCCTTCTCCACCATTAATTCCCCCAGTTGTACTCCCCCTAGCATGTATGATGCATGCATATTCTTAGCCCCCAAGTGCATAACTTTATATTTATCAACATTAAACCACTTAGTTGCCCAATTAGACAGAGCACTGAGGTCGGCTTGTAAATTGGAGACAACGGGAGTTATTTACAAAAGGCAAATCCACTTTGCACTAAAGTGCACTGGGAATTTCAGTTGCTGTAGATCTGAGGGGAAGATCTGAAATGTAGGGAAGCTCTGCTGATTTTATCATTCAATCATGTGCAAGCTAAAATGCTGTTTTTTATTCTCCTTGCATGTCCCCCTTAGATCTACAGCGACTGCACTTGTAGTGCAAAGTGGATTTGCCTTTCGTAAATAACCCCCATTAATCCACTGCATAGCTTGGTGTCATCAGCAAAGACAGAAATGTTACTTTTAATCCCAGACCCAATATCATTTATAAAGGTATTAAAAAGTAAGGGTCCCAGCACTGAATCTTGGGTACACCACTGATAACCTTAGACCATTCAGAGTAAGAATCATTAACCACTACTCTCTGAATTCTGTTTTTTAGACAGTTTTCTATCCATTTACAAATTGATCTTTCCAAGCCTGTAGACTTTACCTTACCCATGACCCGTGTGTGGGGAACTGTGTCAAATCCTTTTGCAAAATCCAGGTATACCACGTCCAAAGGCAGGCACTGATGTTGGATGAGGAGGTATGGCTCGTCGTCTCCACTCTAATTCATCCCAAAGGTGTTCTATCAGGGTGAGGTCAGGACTCTGTGCAGGCCAGTCAAGTCCCTCCACCCCAAAATCGCTCATCCATGTCACTATTCATACTGCAGATGGGTGACACCAATCCTCCACCAGATCCCCCAAAGGTGTGCTCTCACCTGGCAGATTGACCCTTGCAACAAAGGTCAAGACTTGCATGAAGGACAAAAATTCTAAATTCAGAGAGATGGATTCAATCAAAATGCAGCCCCCCCCGGTCAGGATGTCAGCCCCCAAAAGCTTCTCTTACTGCTCAGTGGTCCATATAAACTCTGGATCTCAATCTCAATAAAACAGAGAAAACTCCATAGTGCTCACTGGTATAACCAGTTTTGCATATTGCAGCAGTGCTTGCCTGTTAGTGGAAGCAGCAGCAGCAGATCTCTGTATGTTGAAAGCATTTTCTATTTATGTGAGTGCATATGTACATATTCTTTTACCTAACCCCTTCATGCCTAAGGGTTAAACAAATGTTAATGCCTAAGCACAATTTTGCAACTTTGACATGTGTTAGCAAAACTGTACATATTTTCACAACTACTTTGTATATCCAGGTAGATTATACCCAGGGCTTTTTTTTTATTATCGGGAATGCAGTTCAGGCACCTCCAGCACTGAATATTGATGCTGGCTGCTGCTGGGGGGAATCTATTGTTGCTGGGAGATCTATTATTGTTGCTAGTGGGGGACCTTTTGTTGCTGGGTGTCAATTGTTGCTGGAAGAGACCTACTGTTGAGGGAGGGGTCTGTTGTTGCTGGCTGATCTATTGTTGCTGGAGGGCATCTACTTTTGTGTGGCAGTCTATTGTTGCTGTGGAGGTCTATTGTTACTGGTGGGGGACCTATTGTTGCTGGGGAGGGGGCTCATGTTGCTGGGGGTTCAATTGTTGCTGGATGGGATCTACTGTTGAGGGAGGGGTCTATTGTTGCTGGCTGCTGGAGAGCCTGTTGATGCTGGGCTGGCTGCTGGGAAATATGTTGTTGCTGCCAAGGCCTATTATTGGGGTCCATTGTTGCTGGGTGGTCTGTTGTTGCTGGAGAAATGTATTGTTGCTGCAGGGGTCTATTGCTGCGGGAGATCCACTTTACTGCTTTTCTAGTTTTTAACAAATTCCATACAAATTACTGGACACAACAAAATTATACTTGGTATTCTGTAAAAGGGGCTGTACTGGGAGGTGGGTAGGGGGTGGAACCAAGGGGTGCTGCTCAGAGGTGGGTAGGGGGCGGAGACAGGAAGTGACCCAAAAGGGGGGAGTTTCAGCACCTGTTCTCCGAGAAAAAAAAGCCCTGATTATACCTTTGTTTTTTTTCAGGACAAATTGGGCTTTCTTTTGGTGATAAATGGTAATAGATATCTCCTGATTTTTTTTTTTTATTATCAAAACAAAACTGGCCCAAAATAGTGTATATCGTATACTGGAACCATGTCCTGTGGTCTGATGAGACCAAGATAAATGTATTTGGTTCAGATGGTGTCAAGCGTGTGTGGCGGCAATCAGGTGAGGAGTACAAAGACAAGTGTGTCTTGCCTACAGTCAAGCATGGTGGTGGGAGTGTCATAGTCTGGGGCTGCATGAGTGCTGCCGGCACTGGGGATCTACAGTTCATTGAGGGAACCATGAATGCCAATATGTACTGTGACATACTGAAGCAGAGCATGATCCCCTCCCTTCGGAGACTGGGCCGCAGGGCAGTATTCCAACATGATAACGACCCCAAACACACCTCCAAGACGACCACTGCCTTGCTAAAGAAGCTGAGGATAAAGGTGATGGACGGCCAAGCATGTCTCCAGACCTAAACCCTATTGATCATCTGTGGGGCATCCTCAAACGGAAGGTGGAGGAGCGCAAGGTCTCTAACATCCACCAGCTCCGTGATGACATCATAGAGGAGTGGAAGAGGACTCCAGTGGCAACCTGTGAAGCTCTGGTGAACTCCATGCCCAAGAGGGTTAAGGCAGTGCTGGAAAATAATGGTGGCCATACAAAATATTGACACTTTGGGCCCAATTTAGACATTACACTGTTATACAAGCTGTACACTCACTACTTTACATTGTAGCAAAGTGTCATTTCTTCAGTGTTGTCACATGAAAAGATATAATAAAATATTTACAAAAATGTGAGGGGTGTACTCACTTTTTGTGAGATACTGTACCACATATGTGTGTGTTGGTCATTGTTTGTACTCATAGTACAGCCCAGAAACAATGGCGCACATTGACACTGATAATAATTTAAATATTTTTTTTATTCTAGCCAAAATATGCTGCTCGTGAACTCTGATCCCGACCTTGACCTTTCACCCCGACTTTGACCCTAACACTAACCCTGGCAAACCTTGATCTTGTTATTTTGTTTCTTTATTTTTTATTCTTTATTTTTCCTTTCTGATTTATTTATTTTTATACACTTTTTTTTTAATACAGCTTCATCTCCTGCAAGAAGTGGAAGAATTAACTGTGACTATTGAGCACACTCGCTGAATGAAAGGTAGGTATCGCGGCGGGGTCACCCAGTTACGTCACCGGCTAACCCCTGCCCTCATGTTTACTTGTCATTCGGCTGTTTCCCTGGATGGAGACAGTCATGTGGCAGCATTTTTTTCCTTTTTTATTTTAGCATTCAGGTTGGCATTTTTATGTTTTTTTTTTAATAAAGGCCTTGTCAAAAACCATTGTATTTTTATTAACACTGAGAGCCGGTTCACACGGGGGCGACTTGTCAGGCGACCTAGCCGCCTGACAAGTCGCCTCCCGTTCTGTACAATGGAACCGGTCTAATCGGAGCGACGCAAGTCGCTCCGACTTAGAAAAAGGTTCCTGTACTACTTTTGGGGCGACTTCAGGCGACTTGCATAGACTTCTATACAGAGGTCGTTTTGCAAGTCGCCGTGGCAGTCGTGTGCAGGTCTCCTCGGTGAGGCGACCTGCAAGTCGTGCCGCCCCTAGTGTGAACTGACCCTGAGGGTTTTTTGGTGAATGAGTCGAGGTACTATGGGCTTTCAGATTCCGAGAAGACACCTTCCACATCCCCACATATACTAGGCATGGGTTGTGGGAAAGAGGCCTTTGTCCCCATGAACATAGGGACAAGATGTTTAGTGGGGAGGCTGTCCCAAAGCAACCCCCCATGTTGAGGGCATATGGCATGGAGTGGTTCGGGGGGGGGGACCTTTGCTTGTTGTCCTCCCTTTCATGGCCTGCCGGGCTGCATGCTTGTCTAAGGGTCCGGTATTGATTTTGTGGGGGGGTTACCCATGCCATTTTTTTTTCAATTTGCGTGGCATCGGGTTCCCCTTAAAACCCATACCAGACCTGAAGGGCCTGGTATGGATTGGGGAGGGACCTCCACACTGCTTTTTCAGAATTTTTAATTAGCGATCATCATTTTGTTTACATTCAGCTGTCAGCAGGGAAACCCACTGACAGCTGATATGTCTTCAGTTGTTAAGGACGCGGCAACCTGCTTCCTGGGGCCTGCTCCTTAACAACCAACTATTCTTCACATAGAATGCGGATCAATTAATAATTTTCCAATCAATCCAAATTCGAATTGTTCTGAAAATTTTGAATTTGTTAGAAAATGAATAAACAAAACAACTCAACAAAACAAAATTGGTGACATAACGAATCTATCCGAAATTAAACTAAACAAATTTTTCTGTCCGTTCTGCACATATCTAACTGCCATACAGCTGCATCGGTAAAACATTTAAAGTGTATCTACAGCCAAAGAATGCTGAAATAAGAAAGTCGCTCAATCCCTCCTGCAGCCCTTTTGCATTCTGCCAACGGGAGGTTTCTCAGCCATCAGAATACAATGATCACCGCTTGCAGTGATGAAACGAAAAAATCCGGCAGGCTGGTTGTAAAGCAGAGGATCCTGGACGGCCACACACCATAGAAGGCATCTTTATTGATATGAAAAAGTAAAATCCAAAGGCAGTCACTTCATGTACAGGGAAATACAGGAAAAATATCTAACGCGTTTCACGCCCTATTGTGGCGCTTATTCATAGGCTGGTTGTACTGAAGTCGACTGATGGATTGATTGCAGTACAAACCAGCCTGCTCATAGATGGATCAAAATTCGGCCAGCCAAATTTTGATCCATCTATGGCTGATCTGAGGGCTCGTTCACCCTAGCTGCAGAAGCAGTGGGCAGGGGTGTACACATGCCACGACACTTGGCTTTGTGACCGCAGCAGGAATTATACCCCCTGTCGCCTGAATGAGACCCATTCATCTGTCACATGCTCTCTGAAGAGTGATCCGAA
This sequence comes from Lithobates clamitans, assembly GCA_037952925.1. Lineage (NCBI taxonomy): Eukaryota > Metazoa > Chordata > Amphibia > Anura > Ranidae > Lithobates > Lithobates clamitans. The sequence continues at coordinate 2,646,831 of JBBGZY010000597.1, forward strand.
TGCGGATCTCCCTTCAGAGAGCATCGCTAGTGTGAACGAGCCCTAATGGGGTTCTGATTCTTCTCTACTTCATCCAAAATGAAACAAAATAAACGTTTTGGGTACAGATACACTTTATAAGATATAATGTCCAAAATTGCATGGGACTGTCATTACCTGGGCATGTACAACTGTTGCCACCATTAGGAAACCCCCCTCAAAAATTCCACGCAGCCATCACTGGAGTGTGTGTAGACAGAGAGTGGCAGCAAAGAGGCTGCAGGAAATCAGCAGCACTGAGCACTGTAAAAAAAAAAAATGACAATTTATAATACACAGTGCACATAGCATTCTAAATATCATTCACTTATTTACTTATAGGAGCAGACAGCATTATTAATACAGTTTTGTTTGTTATTCTTGGTGCTATGATCTTAGCATACCCCCGTGTTGTCAGTGTCTGCACTGTGTGATGTGATGCACATTATGCCGTGTTGTCGGTATATAGACGATATTCCATAATAGGTTCCCTCCCGTCCTCCCTGCCAGTGAGAGAAGAAGGGAAAGTTCTGCCCCTCCAGGATTTGTCTACTATGTAATTACAGCTCTATTCACAGTGTCAGACTTTCTTTCTATTCAGGTTACACCCGAAGCCCCGGGCCCTCCAGTCCCAGGAAACTCTTCATTGTCTGCAAGATGCGGGGAGCCAGGCTGTGGAAATAATAATATAATGTATGTAATGTATGGGGGACTTCTATCCCGGGAACACGGCTCCCCCCGACATGGCGGACAGCCGCTCCCATCCTTGGATAAACATCTCACATGGCCTTTTGTTTTAGGGGAAGAATGGGCCATTTAGTGTCCTCTGTCCTCCTCACAGTTACAATGACTGCAGTTTTCTCCCTCCAGCGAGGTGAATAAGCCCCCTGGGGGTCCCATTGCATTTTCCTGCTCTGTCAGCTTATCCCACCAGCAGCCTCTAATTAGCTCTAATTTTCTGCAAAATGCTTCATGCTTGGCAGGAGGACTCAGGTGCTTCTACAGGGAGGTCCGGAGGTCTGGGATCACAGCCCCCGACAAAGTGACCGATGGACTGAAAAGTCCACCCTGCCACCCACGTCCTGAATCTGGGAAAAAATTATATGTATAGATATATCTATATATCTATATAGATATATAGATATATCTATATATCTATATAGATATATATATATATATATATATATATATATATATATATATATATATATATATATATATATATATAATATATCTGGATCACCATGATGTCATTCTTGTATAATATAACATATCTGGACAATGGTGATGTCACTCCTGTATAATATAACTTCTATTTGTTGAGTAATGATGTCATCCTGTATAATAGAACATATCTAAAGAGCAGCAATGTCACTCCTGTATAATATAACTTATGTCTGGAGAATGGTGGTGTCACTCCTGCATGATATAACTTATATCTAGAGAACTGTGATCTCATTCTCTATAATATAACACATCTGGAAAGCAGACAAAAAACAGAAAAGAGAGGGAGCTCCGGCCTTGTGCATTATCTTTAAAAAAGTTTATTAAAAAAGAAAACGTAAAAGTACTACTCACAAGGGTAGATAAAAATCACGCATATTGGTCTAGTGATGGTGGCAGTCTCCAGACCTATGGACAAGACGTGCAGACCGCTGCTGGCTGACGCATTTCAAAGGTAGCACCTTCTTCTTCAGAGCCTAATGTCTTCTGCTATATCACATCTGGTGTGCAGCGTGGAGCAGCAGGAAGGTGAGCAGGATCTGGATTAGAGCGGAGCAACTAGCCAACGGCACACATGGCGTGCAACAGGAGCGCTATAGCAGAAGACATTAGGCTCTGAAGAAGAAGGTGCTACCTTCGAAACGCGTCAGCCAGCAGCGGTCTGCAGGTCTTGTCCATAGGTCTGGAGACTGCCACCGTCTTTAGACCAATATGCGTGATTTTTATCTACCCTTGTGAGTAGTACTTTTACGTTTTCTTTTTTTATAAACTTTTTTAAAGATAATGCACAAGGCCGGTGCGCCCTCTCTTTTCTGTTTTTTGTCAGTATGTTAGGATTTCCCTATCCTTGAGGGCAGCAAGGCTGAAAGCTACCGTCCATCGAGAACTTTAAACTTTGAACTGTCAGGCTTATACATTCATGCGCAAGAGTTTTTGTTTTGTTTTGTTTTGTTGTATTGACATCTGCAAAGCAGTCATGTCATCCTGTATAATATAACACATCTGGAGTGCGGTGATGTCATCCTCTATAATATAACTTATATCTGAAGAGTGATGATGTCATCCTGTATAATATAATTTATATCTGGAGAACGGTGATGTCATCCTGTATAATATAATACATCTGGAGAACGGTGATGTCATCCTGTGTATTATAACTTATATCTGGAGAGCTGTGGTGTCACTGATGTCACATGGCTTTCAGTGTGGTATGATACATAACAATAAGGTGACCAGATTTTTAAAATAAAATTCAGGGACATATTTTTTTTTTATTGGCAAATGATAAACTATTTTATAAGCATTTTCCTCAATTTATATATGCAGTCTATGTAGTATGTGTTTATGGAATGATTGTATGATATACAGTGGGGCAAAAAAGTATTTAGTCAGCCACCAATTGTGCAAGTTCTCCCACTTAAAAAGATGAGAGAGGCCTGTAATTGTCATCATAGATATACCTCAACTATGAGAGACAAAATGTGGAAACAAATCCAGACAATCACATTGTCTGATTTTTGAAAGAATTTATTTGCAAATTATGGTGGAAAATAAGTATTTGGTCAATATCAAAAGTTCATCTCAATACTTTGTTCTATATCCTTTGTTGGCAATGACAGAGGTCAAACGTTTTCTGTAAGTCTTCACAAGGTTGTCACACACTGTTGCTGGTATGTTGGCCCATTCCTCCATGCAGATCTCCTCTAGAGCAGTGATGTTTTGGGCCTGTCGCTGGGAAACACGGACTTTCAACTCCCTCCAAAGGTTTTCTATGGGGTTGAGATCTGGAGACTGGCTAGGTCACTCCAGGACCTTGAAATGCTTCTTACGAAGCCACTCCTTCATTGCCTGGGCAGTGTATTTGGGATCATTGTCATGCTGAAAGACCCAGCCACGTTTCATCTTCAATGCCCTTGCTGATGGGAGGAGGTTTGCACTCAATATCTCACTATACATGGCCCCATTCATTCTTTCATGTACACGGATCAGTCGTCCTGTTCCCTTTGCAGAGAAACAGCCCCAAAGCATGATGTTGCCACCCCCATGCTTCACAGTAGGTATGGTGTTCTTTGGTTGCAACTCAACATTCTATCTCCTCCAAACACGATTTGCGACATTCTCCCAATCCTCTTCTGGATCATCCAAATGCTCTCTAGCAAACCTCAGACGGGACCAGACATGTACTGGCCTAAGCAGGGGGACACGTCTGGCACTGCAGGCTCTGAGTCCCTGGCGGCGTAGTGTGTTACTGATGGTAGCCTTTGTTACGTTGGTCCCAGCTCTCTGCGTGTCCTTCACTGGGTCCCCCCGTGTGGTTCTGGGATTTTTGCTCACCGTTCTTGTGATCATTTTGACCCCACGGGGTGAGATCTTGCGTGGAGCCCCAGATCGAGGGAAACTATCAGTGGTCTTGTATGTCTTCCATTTTCTAATTATTGCTCCCACAGTTGATTTCTTCACACCAAGCTGCTTGCCTATTGCAGATTCAGTCTTCCCAGCCTGGTGCAGGTCTACAATTTTGTTTCTGGTGTCCTTCGACAGCTCTTTGGTCTTCACCATAGTGGAGTTTGGAGTGTGACTGTTTGAGGTTGTGGACAGGTGTCTTTTATACTGATAACAAGTTCAAACAGGTGCCATTTATACAGGTAAAGAGTGGAGGACAGAGGAGCCTCTTAAAGAAGAAGATACAGGTCTGTGAGAACCAAAAATCTTGCTTGTTTGTAGGTGACCAAATACTTATTTTCCACCATAATTTGCAAATAAATTCTTTCAAAAATCAGACATTGTGATTGTCTGGATTTGTTTCCACATTTTGCCTCTCATAGTTGAGGTATACCTATGATGACAATTACAGGCCTCCCTCATCTTTTTAAGTGGGAGAACTTGCACAATTGGTGGCTGACTAAATACTTTTTTGCCCCACTGTACATTATTTCTCACATTTTGTCCATGAGATAAATAAAAGATACCTCTTATGCCCTGTACACACGATCAGATTTTCCGGCAACAAAACCGTGGATTTTTTTCTGAAGGATGTTGGCTCAAACTTGTCTTGCATACACACGGTCACACAAATGTTGTCAGAAATTCCGAACGTCAAGGACGCGGTGACGTACAACACGTACGACGAGCCAAGAAAAATGAAGTTCAATAGCCAGTGTGGCTCTTCTGCTTGATTCCGAGCATGCAAGGACTTTTGTGCGTCGGAATTGTGTACACGTGATCGGAATTTCCAACAACAAGTTTTGTTGTCGGAAAATTTGAGAACCTGCTCTCAAACATTTGTTGGCGGAAATTCCAACAACAAATGTTCTATGGAGCATACACACGGTCGGACTTTCCGAAAACAAGCTCACATCCAACATTTGTTGTCGGAAAATCCGACCGTGTGCACAGGGCATTAGAATATTTTTGGATATGACTACCAAATGTTAAGAAGATAAGATAGAGAAAAAACTTTTCAATGCATATTTTGTATTTTATTCTTACCAAAGGAGCACAGAGGTGCAGAGTTCAGAGGTGTGCTATGTACAGAGTGCAGAGTTCAGAGGTGCGCTATGTGCAGAGTTCAGAGGTGCACTATGTACAGAGTTCAGAGGTGCACTATGTGCAGAGTTCAGAGGTGCACTATGTGCAGAGTTCAGAGGTGCACTATGTGCAGAGTTCAGAGGTGCACTATGTACAGAGTTCAGAGGTGCACTATGTACAGAGTTCAGAGGTGCACTATGTACAGAGTTCAGAGGTGCGCTATGTGCAGAGTTCAGAGGTGTGCTATGTACAGAGTTCAGAGGTGCACTATGTACAGAGTTCAGAGGTGCACTATGTACAGAGTTCAGAGGTGCACTATGTACAGAGTTCAGAGGTGCACTATGTGCAGAGTTCAGAGGTGCGCTATGTACAGCAGTGGTTCTCAACCCTGTCCTTAAGTACCCCCATTTCTCTTAGATAAAATAGCTGTCCAAAATATCAAGCCATTGACTCTGATTTAAAGCACCTGTGCAAGATAAAGGAAAACCTGCAAGCATCGCCTGTTGGGGGTACTTGAGGACAAGGTTGAGAACCACTGGTGTACAGAGTGCAGAGTTCAGGGGTGCGCTATGTACAAGGTGCAGAGTTCAGGGCTGCACCCAGAGATGATTTGAATCTTAGCCAGTCCCTGCTAAACCAGGCAAGATTCTAATCATCTATGGCTTGCTTAACTGACACTGACATCAACAGTGACACTAATATAATGATCAGCTATGGGAGAGGAGTGCAGAGTCTATGGCAGAGGGTAGTATGTGCAGGAGAAGAGTGTGGAGTATTTGGTGGTGGGTAGTGTGTGCAGGATGGTGTCAGTAGGGCAGTGGATAGTGTCAGAAGAGCAATAGACAGTGTAATTTTTTTTATTTATTATTTGATTTTTAATTATTTTTTACAATTTTATTTTTGTATTTCTTTTACATTTTGTGAGGGCAGTGAACGGTGTCAGTAATTTTTTTTTAAATTTTTATTATTTTATTTTTCATTAATTTTTACAATTTTATTTTTAATCTTTTTTTTTTTTCAAATATTCACATCCACTTTAGGGTTTTGCCAAAACTGTAGAGGCTGTTCACTTTGAAACGTGAATGATAGTAAATAATGTGAGCCTGACCACCCAATCATGAGTGAGGGAAATTAAAAGAACAAGATTTTTGCTGGCAGTAGATTGGATGATTGAAGTGAACACAGCTTCACCTAATTTACTAGCATTCAATGTGAAAAGTAAATGTATTTAATAATTATAGGTATTTATATAGAGCCAGCAAATTACTCAGTGCTTTGCATATTGTATACTGTAGTCATATCAGCCTCTGCCTTCAAGGAGCTTTTAATCTAAGGTCCCTATCTCACATGCATACATGAAGGCGGGTGCAGTTAGTTAGTTCGCCACTAGGTGGCTCTGTGCCAGAATAGTGCCTGGTTACAGCAGACAGTGGGGTAGATTTACTAAAACTGGTTCTGCGGTGCATGGTAGCCAATCAGCTTTTAACTTCAGCTTGTTCAGTTAACCACTTCAGCCCCGGAAGGATTTACCCGACAGGCCATTTTTTGCGTTACGGCACTGCGTTATTTTAACTGACAACTGCGCGGTCCTGCGACGCTGTATCCAAATAAAATTGATGTCCTTTATTTCCCACACATTGAGCTTTCTTTTGGTTGTATTTGATCAAAAGACCGACAATTTAAAATGAAAAATTATTTTTTTACTTTCTGCTATAATATATATCCAAATAAAAAAACACATTGCGTTTTTTTTTTTACCAAAAATATGTAGAAGAATATATATTGACCTAAACCGATGAAGAAATTAGTTTTTTTTTTTTCTTTAATTTGGGGGATATTTATTATAGCAAAGCAAAAAAGGAGGGTTTCATCATGTCACATCCCAAAAAGTGTGGTTGCCACATCCCTATTATGCATTTAGGAAAAAGAGAGATCCCCCTTCATTGTGACTTTAAAGGCAACATACACTTGGATAGTACAAAAAAAGTCAATTTTATTAAATATACATAAAAAAAATATTTGATCAAACATGATCGATGATTAAAAACCATCAAAACATGTTGATACAGAAAAAATATACATACAAAAAAAGACAAAACAACAATTTACATACACAGTGTGGCAATGTAATAATACTCTCCAGTAAATAGTGATCCCCGGTACCCAACGCGTTTCTGGTTAAACACCTTCGTCAGGGAATATAGGATAGGAGTAAGTATAGTCACAATATGTTTTCAACATGCAAAGTAATTCCAATAAAGGAAAAAATAGGTGAAGCAGCTGTACCAGAGGTGGCATAGGTGGCCGCCAAACAGGAACCGGTAAATAGAACAAAATACGTTCCAGGTTAGATGTCTACCTGCTAGGTAGCAGAGACTGGATTCTGGCGGCCTCACGGGACGTTGTCCAATAGCCAATAGTAATAACTGGTCAGAGCTTTAAATAAAGCTTCCAGTCAGTAACATCAGGGGTTCCAAGAATTATATGTATGTATCATCCCATGCAGATGTGTGTATGGGTCTCAGAGGATGGCGTCTCCCGCTCTGCTGTGACTATACTTACTCCTATCCTATACCCCTGACGAAGGTGTTTAACCAGAAATGCGTTGGGTACTGGGGATCACTATTTACCGGAGAGTATTATTAAATTGTCACACTGTTCATGTAAATTGTTGTTTTGTCTTTTTTTGTATGTATATTTTTTCTGTATCAACTCTTTTTGATGGTTTTTAGTCATCGATCATTTGTTTGATCAAATATGTTTTTTTATGTATATTCAATAAAATTGACTTTTTTGTACTATCCAAGTGTGTGTTGCCTTTAAAGTCCCAATGAAGGGGGATCTCTCTTTTTTCTAAATTTATTATGGCAAAAAGTAAAAAATATTGTTTTTTTTTTCAAAATTGTCGCTCTTTTTTTGTTTGTAGCGCAAAAAATAAAAACCACAGAGGTGATCAAATACCACCAAAAGAAAGCTCTATTTGAGCTCTATTACAGCATTGCATGACCGCGCATTTGTCAGTTAAAGCGACGCAGTGCCAAATTGTAAAAGTACTCTGGTCAGGAAGGGGGTTAAAATCTTCCGGGGCTGAAACGGTTAATAAATATACCCTTTTAAAAAAAAATAGATAAATAGTACATTTTATATACAAGTATATAGATGAGACCAGCAGCAGCCCGTCCATATGGGGCGCAGGGGTGCCACCCCCCTAATCCATGCACTTGCCTGTAATTTACATGCAGTGTGTCGGACGCATGGATTCCAATGGGGTTTTTTTTTTTTTTTTTTTTAGAAGCACGTGATTAAAGCCTGAGGCTCTGGCTTCAAAAAAAGGGCGGGCTCTGGGCGCAGATCACAGACAGATTGCCGCCACTGGATCAAAGCAAAATGAGGGACAAATGAGGACAGAGGGACAATGTTCCAAATCAGGGACAGTTCCTCGAAATCAGGGACAGTTCCTTAAAATCAGGGACAGTTGGGAGATATGAACTAGCCAAAATGTGGTTAAAGTTGGCCCCCTCCTGTCTGACATCTTTTGATTGAAGGAGGCATGCTTAAAATTGTTGGAGGAACAGCGGTTGCATCCAATCTTATTCAGGTATTCTGACAGCTGACAGCGGATGTCAGAACACAATAGCTGATTGGGAGATTTGTCCATCTGTGCGGTGTAGCAGGGATGGAGGAATCTATTTAATTTTTTCATTTAGTCTGCAGGACAAACTAAGAAAAAAGTAATAGTGGATGGTCAGCCTAAATTGGCCTTGGAATGTATACATTTATGTTAGATATACAGTAAACTTTACATTGTAAGCTCTTTGAGGTCAGGGACTGATGTCAGTGTCAGACATCTCAAGTCTCCCGCAAGCCGCGGGAGTCTCCCGCATTGCGAGCGCAGGGCAATCTCCCGGCTGGGTCTGTCTCAGCCACAGATGGACAGAGCAGCCCGAGCGGCCGAATGGAGGACGGCCGCTCTGTCTGTGGCTGAGTGACAGATGGATGTAAGGCGCTGCGAGCTGAGGCAGAGGGGGGGACAGCCCATACTGCTGTCCCCAGCCTGCTTTGGCTGCTGCATGGGCACGGGTACTTTTGTTGGGGGTTGGTCCGGCCAAATTCAGCCGGGAAGGAAGGGGGTGGGCAGAGGCAGAGAGAAGACTGTGATCTGCAGGCTGTAGCAATTAAAAGAAAAAACTTCCCCAGTCAAGCGGACTCTTTCTCCACTTTCGGATGCTGCTGCGCAGTGATCTCCTCTGTGACAAGTACATGACAGTCCCGGTCCCTTCTATATCAATCCGCTGGGCAGGCCGGGACTGTCATGTACTTGTCACAGAGGAGATCACTGCGCAGCGGCACCCGAAAGTGGAGAAATAGTCCGCTTGACTGGGGAAGTTTTTTCTTTTAATTGCTACAGCCTGCAGATCACAGTCTTCTCTCTGCCTCCGCCCACCCCCATCCTTCCCTGCTGAATTGGCCGGACCAACCCCAAAAAAAGTACCCGTGCAGCAGGCTGGGGACAGCAGTATTGGCTGTCCCACCCTCTGCCTCAGCCCACCCCCTTTCTTCTGGGAAATTCTCTGACTGGGATGGCTCACCAGCCCCATTGCAGCCAGACCTCAGGACCAGCAGCCCAGCTCCAGCAGCCAGACCCCAGGACCAGCAGCCAGACTCCTGGCCCCAACAGCCAGACTCCAGGACCAGCAGCCAGACCCCCGGCCCCAACAGCCAGACTCCAGGATGAGCAGCCCAGCTCCAGCAGCCACACCCTTCCCTTGGCTCCAGCAGCCAGACCCCTGGCCCCAGCAGCAAGACTCCAGGACCAGCAGCCCAGCTCCAGCAGCCAGACCCTTGGCCCCAGCAGCCAGACCCTTGGCCCCAGCAGTCAGACTCCAGGACCAGCAGCCCAGCTGCAGCAGCCAGACCCTTGGCCCCAGCAGCAAGACTCCAGGACCAGCAGCCCAGCTCCAGCAGCCAGACCCTTGGCCCCAGCAGCCAGGGCCTAGCAGCCAGACCCCATGGCCAGTAGCCCAGACCCAGCAGCTGTTTGATCAGGCTGCATTTCATTTGGTACTGGTATAGCTGCATTTAATTGGCACTGATCAGGCTGCATTTAATTGGCACTGGTAAGGTTGCATTTTATTGGGGGGGAGGGTTGGAGTTGGGCAGCGCTGGCACAAAGCATCACCTCCCTGAAATGAGTTTGAAACCTCCCTGAAATTAGTTTGGAACCTCCCTGAAATGAGTTTTTGCAGGTTGGCATGTCTGGAATGTATAATATGTAAAGTGCTGTGTAAGCAGACAATGCTATAAGTATTTGTAAATTAAGTATTTCTAAAAAAAAGTATTTCATAATAAAGCTAGAAAATACAAAGTTGGTTGTTTATTTGAACAATTCTTTAACCTTTATTCCAGGTCATATTATACCGCCATTACTATGCTAAAGCAACACATAACTCCTTTTCAATCACTTCACTTCACAGAACCTGATTTTTTTTTCTATTCTTTTCACCTATTTCAACAAATGTTTATTATGCTTTGTAAGAACCTAAACCCCATTCTATTAATCAGAGAAATCTTATTGTATTTGTATGCGATGGGGTGGGTTGGAAGCCAAGGAGAACAATTTTTGTAAGAACCTAAACCTCATTCTACTGTATTCCAAGTCAGAGAAATCTAATTGTTAGCACTGTGCTATTTGTTTTTTTGTGTAGCAGGGTGGGTGGGAAGCCAAGGGGAACAGTGTTTGTATGTTGTCCTGGTAATGACTGAAAAAGCTGTAATAAAAAATATCTGATTAAAGCGGAGTTCCACCCGATTTTACTACTTTACATTAACAGCATTTACACAGTTCGATAGTTCTAAAATGGGAAAAAAACTTCTCCTAAGGGTTACCTTGTTAGGAGGCTTTTCAGTGGCCTTTCCGGTCTCTGCCACCCGTGGGTATGGCCGTCATATCTGGCGGCGCATTGTCTCCTGGGAGCTATGTGTCTTTATTCCCAGGAGTCAATGCGGATGGCCACCGCTCGTTCTTGCGAGATTCGCAAAACCAGAAGTGACGCAAATCTCTTCTCTTCGTTGCCAACGGGGCGGGCACTTCCGACGTTGACGCCCGTTGTGATGGCAACGTGGAAGTTTGCAGCGCTCTGCGCCATGCATACTGTAAATGCGTGGGAACACGGGGTACATGCTGGTAGCTCAGCATCACCGTATCCAGGAACTGTATGCTTGTGGGCTTCACATGCTCACAAGCAAGATGAAAACTGCCCGTAAGAAATTTTAAAACTACGTTTTTCATACGAAACCGGACACCGGGGGATATATTTGACAAAACAAGTGAGTGTTACATTGAAATTTTATAAACTTAAGAATTGTTTAAAAAAGAAAAAAATTCCAATTGTCCTTGGAAATCCGCTTAAAAAAAAATTTACAATTCACTGGTGTGAATGTGCTTTTGTAGCATATGAACCAGTAATGGCCATCTTTCTTGATATGCGAGGTTTCAAGAGTCACACATAAAATTCAGTAAATATTTCGAGACAGCAGACACACAACAGGATATAGTCAATGGGCATGATACAAGTGATGGTCAGAGACCACAAACATAATACAAGAGATGGTCAGAGGCCACAAACATGATACAAGAGATGGTCAGAGACTGCAGACATGATACAAGAGACGATCAGAGACCACAGACATGATTCAAAAGATGGCCAGAGACCACAGAAATGATACAAGGGATGGTCAGAGACTGCAGACATGATACAAGAGATGGTCAGAATCTACAGACATGGTACAAGAGATGGTCAGAGTCTACAGACATGATACAAGAGATGGTCAGAGACCTCAGACATTATTATTATTATTATACAGGATTTATAGACATGATCCAAGAGATGGCTAGAGACCACAGATCTGATACAAGAGATGGTCAGAGACTGCAGACATGAAACAGGAGATGGTCAGAGTCTACAGACATGATACAAGAGAGGGTCTCAGAGACTGCAGACATGATACAAGAGGTGGTCAGAGACTACAGACATGATACAAGAGATGGTCAGAGACCACAGACATGATACAAGAAAGTTTAAATGTAAGAGAGGGGCATTGAGGCCATTGTATGGTCCTCAGGGACTTTTTACGGTGCTTGAGTCAAATGATATATCCAACATATCATAAAATCATATTTTATTATACAATCTTATAAAAGGGAACAGACATAATAAAGGACAATGTACAAAACAGAAAAAAGGGGGGAGGATAACCCTTTGATACACAAGTTAATACCACTTTCTCAACATGTTTCGCTTGCATAAGCTTCTTCAGGAGATATATTTGTGATATTAAAGTCAACTATAAAAAATAGAAAGAATATTTGTAAACAATACATATACATGTCTGCTAATACCTCATACAGTCATGATATTAGAGTATAAACAATATACAAAATAAATCTGGTAAATGAATCTGCATATGTGTAAGCATTATATATTGAAGCATAGAGAAAAAAAAAAAAAAAAAAAAGGTTTTTTATGCATTATCATCATTCAGCTCAGATGGTCAGAGACTGCAGACATGATACAAGAGACGATCAGAGACCACAGACATGATTCAAAAGATGGCCAGAGACCACAGAAATGATACAAGGGATGGTCAGAGACTGCAGACATGATACAAGAGATGGTCAGAATCTACAGACATGGTACAAGAGATGGTCAGAGTCTACAGACATGATACAAGAGATGGTCAGAGACCTCAGACATTATTATTATTATTATACAGGATTTATAGACATGATCCAAGAGATGGCTAGAGACCACAGATCTGATACAAGAGATGGTCAGAGACTGCAGACATGAAACAGGAGATGGTCAGAGTCTACAGACATGATACAAGAGAGGGTCTCAGAGACTGCAGACATGATACAAGAGGTGGTCAGAGACTACAGACATGATACAAGAGATGGTCAGAGACCACAGACATGATACAAGAAAGGGTCAAGGACTGCAGACATGATACAAGAGGTGGTCAGTGACTTCAGACATGATACAATAGATGGTCAGAAACTACAGACATGATACAAGAGATGGTCAGAGATCACAGACATGATACAAGAGATGATTAGAGACTGCAGACATGAAAGGAAAAATAATGGTCAGAGACCGCAGACATGATACAAGAGATGATAAGAGACTATAGACATGATACAAGATATGGTCAGAGACCAAAGACAAGATACAAGAGATGGTCAGAGAGTGCAGACATGATTGAAATTTATGGTCAGAGACTGTAGACATGATACAAGAGATGGTCAGAGACCATAGACATGATGCAAGAGATTGTAAGAGACTGCAGACATGATAAAGGAGATGGTCAGAGACTGTAGACATGATACAAGAGACGGTCATAGTCTACAGACATGATACAAGAGATGGTCGGAGACTGCAGACATGATACAAGAGGTGGTCAGAGACTGAAGACATCATACAAGAGATGATCAGAGACTGCAGACATGATAGAAAGAGATGGTCAGAGATTGCAGACATGATACAAGAGATGGTAAGAGACTGCAGACATGATACAAGAAATCGTCAGAGACCACTGACATGATACAAGAGATGTTCACAGACCACTGACATATAGTTACATAGTTAGTCGGGTTGAAAAAAGACACAAGTCCATCTAGTTCAACCATAAAAAAAAATAAAATAAAATAAAAAAAATCATACAATCCCATATACCAAATCCTATACCCACAGTTGATCCAGAGGAAGGCGGAAAAAACCCCAGAAAAGCAGGATTTAATTTGCTACAGCAGGGGAAAAAATTCCTTCTTGATCCCAGAGAGGCAATCGGATTTTCCCTGGATCAACTATACCTATAAATGTTAGTACCCAGTTATATTAGGTACATTTAGGAAAGAATCCAGGCTTTTCTTAAAGCAATCTACTGAGCTGGCCAGAACCACATCTGGGGGGAGTCCATTCCACATTTTCACAGCTCTTACTGTGAAGAAACCTTTCCATATTTGGAGATGAAATCTCTTTTCCTCTAGTCGTAAAGATTGCCCCCTTGTGCTCATTGTTGACCATAAAGTGAATAACTCAACACCAAGTTCACTATATGGACCCCATATATATTTATACATGGTGATCATATCTCCCCTTAATCTCCTCTTCTCAAGAGTGAATAAATTCAGTTCCTCTAATCTTTCCTCATAGCTGAGTTTCTCCATGCCTCTTATCAGTTTAGTTGCCCTTCTCTGCACTTTCTCCAGTTCCCCGATATCCTTTTTGAGAACTGGTGCCCAAAACTGAACTGAATATTCCAGATGAGGTCTTACTAATGATTTGTACAGTGGCACAATTATCTCTCTCTCTCTCTGGAGTCCATACCTCTCTTAATACAAGAAAGGACTTTGTTCGCTTTGGAAACAGCAGCTTGGCATTGCATGCTATTATTGAGCTTATGATGTACCAAAACCCCCAGATCCTTCTCCACCGTTGATTCCCCCAGTTGTACTCCCCCTAGTATGTATGATGTATGCATATTCTTAGCCCCCAAGTGCATAACTTTATATTTATCAACATTAAACCTCATCTGCCACATAGTTGGCCAATTAGACAGTGCATTGATGTTGGCTGGTAAATAGAAGACATCCTGTAAGGACGTTATTCCACTGCATAGCTTAGTGTCATCTGCAAAGACAGAAATGTTACTTTTAATCCCAGACCCAATATCATTTATAAAGATATTAAAAAGTAAGGGTCCCAGCACTGAACCTTGGGGTACACCACTGATAACCTTAGACCATTCAGAGTAAGAATCATTAACCACTACTCTCTGAATTCTGTCTTTTAGCCAGTTTTCTATCCATTTACAAACTGATATTTCCAAGCCTGTAGACTTTACCTTACACATGAGCTGTGTGTGGGGAACTGTGTTAAACGCTTTTGCAAAATCCAAGTATACCAAGTCCACAGCCACCCCTCTGTCCAAGGTTTTACTTACCTCTTCATAAAAAGAAATCAGGTTTGTTTGACAACTTCTGTCTTTCATGAACCCATGCTGTCTGTTGCTTAAAATATTTTTTTCCAGCAAGAACTCGTCTATGTGGTCTTTTATTAAACTCTCCAGTATCTTCCCGACTATAGACATTAAACTAACAGGTCTATAGTTACTTGGTAAAGACTTTGATCCCTTTTTAAATATAGGCACCACATTGGCCCTGCGCCAATCCAGTGGTACTATTCTCATCATTAACTGCTTGCCGACCGCCGGCTGTCAATTGACGGCCAGGCTGCGCAGCTCTCGTGGCGGGCGGGCGTCATATGACGTCCTCGCTTTCCTAGGCCACCAGGGGGCACGCACGATGTTCGCCGGGCACCCGCGATTACCAGTAACACAGCAGGACCGTGGATCTGTGTGTGTAAACACACAGATCCACGGTCCTGTCAGAGGAGAGGAGACCGATGGTGTGTTCCCAGTACAGAGGAACACCGATCGGTCTCCTCCCCTAGTGAGTCCCCGCCCCCTACAGTTAGAATCACTCCCTAGCAACACAGTTAACCCCTCGATCACCACCTAGTGTTAACCCCTTCTCTGCCTGTCACATTTATACAGTAATCAATGCATTTTTATAGCACGGATCTCTGTATAAATGTGAATGGTCCCAAATATGTGTCAAAAGTGTCCGATGTGTCCGCCGCAATATCGCAGTCACGATAAAAATCGCAGATCGCCGCCATTACTAGTAAAAAATGTAAAAAAATTAAAATGTTATAAATCTATCCCCTATTTTGTAGACGCTATAACTTTTGCGCAAACCAATCAATATTCGCTTATTGCGATTTTTTAACCAAAAATATGTACAAGAATACATATCAGCCTAAACTGAGAAAAAATTTGTTTTAAAGAAAAAAAAAATGGATATTTATTATCGCAAAAGGTAAAAATGATTGTGTTTTTTTTAAAACTTGTCACTATTCTTTTGTTTATAGCGCAAAAAATAAAAACCGCAGAGGTGATCAAATACCACCAAAAGAAATCTCTATTTGTGGGGAAAAAATGATAACAATTTCATTTGGGTACAGTGTTGTATGACCGCGCAATTGTCATTCAAAATGCGACAGCGCTGAAAGCTGAAAAATGGCTTGGGCAGGAAGGGGGCGAAAATGCCCTGTATTGAGGTGGTTAATGTGTCCCTAAAAATTAGATACAATGGCCTTGGAATGACAGCTCAATTCTTGTAGGATCTGTGGGTGGATGTCATCTGGTCCAGGTGCTTTATCCACCTTTATTCTGTCTAAATATTTCTGGACCATATCACTTTTGAGCCATTGTGGATCATTTGGGGTCTGTGTCACTACCACCCCCATTATGGACATGAGCTCCCCCCATGCCCCTTTGTATACACAGAGCTGAAGAAAGTATTTAATAAATTTGCCTTCTTTTTGTCCCCAGTCACCCACTCCAGATTATTTTGTAAAGGGCCTACATGCTCAGACCTGACCTTTTTACTGTTAATATATTTGAAGTATTTTTAGGGTTTGTCCTACTATCTTTTGCAATCTGTCGTTCGTTTTGGGTTTTTGCGTCTTGATTTCCTTTTTACATATTCTGTTATATTCTTTGTAATATTTAAACATCACTAGTGTTCCTTCATTTTTATATTTTTTAAAAGCTCTTTTCTTATTGTTTATAGCTTTTTTTAACTTTGGCCTTTTAAACGTATTGCCCATGGGAATATACTTTGCAGTGAGTTCACAAACAGTCACTTTGAAGAATTCCCATTTGTTTTCGGTGCCCATTGATGCCAATATTCCCTCCCAGTCCAAGTCCTGGAGAGCAACCCTCATCCTTGGAAGATTTACTCTCTTAAAGTTGTGTTTTTATCTTTCCGTAAGTGTTTTTTGCTTACAGCTAACATCAAATGAAATCATGTTATGGTCACTGCTACCCAGATGTTCCTTTATATGAGCATTAGTAATAAGCTCTGCATGGTTTGAGATTGCCAGGTCCAACAGAGCATCATTCCTAGTTGGGGCCTCAATAAACTGGACCATAAAATTGTCCTGTATTAGGTTTATACATTTTTGCCCTTTAACTTCCGAGCAGTGCCATTACTCCAGTCAATTTCTGGGTAGTTAAAATCCCCCATTATTATCACCGTTGCAGCCCTTTCCATCTGTGCAAGGAGCTGAGTCTCCACCTCCTCATTAACATTGGGTGGTCTATAACAAACTCCAATGATTAATTTTGAACTACACACATCTATTTGCAGTTCCACCCATAATGCTTCAGACTCATCACATTCTCCATCAACCAGGTGACATGATACAAGAGATGGCCAGAGACCACAGACATGATATAAGAGATGGTAAGAGACTGCAGACATGATACAACAGTTGGTCAGAGACTGCAGACATGATACAAGATATGGTCAGAGATCGTAGACATGATACAAGAAATGGTAAGAGACTATAGACATGATACAAGACATGGTCAGAGACCAAAGACATGATACAAGAGATGGTCAGAGAGTGCAGACATGATAGAAATATATGGTCAGAGACTGCAGACCTGATACAACAGGTGGTCAGAGACTTCAGAGATAATACAAGATATGGTCAGAAACTACAGACGTGATACAAGAGGTAGTCAGGTCAGAGACCACAGACATGATACAAGAGATGATCATACAAGAGATGATCAGAGACTGCAGACATGATACAAGATGTGGTCAGAGACCGCAGACATGATACAAGAGGTAGTAAGAGACTATAGACAGGATACTAGATATTGTCAGAGACTGCAGACATGATACAAGAGATGGTCAGAAAGTACTGTCATGATAGAAATATATGGTCAGAGACTGCAGACCTGATACAAGAGATGGTTAAGAACTACAGACATGATACAAGAGATCGCCAGAGACCACAGACATGAAACAAGAGATGATCAGAGACTGCAGACATGATACAAGAGGTGGTCAGAGACTGCAGACATGATACAAGAGATGGTCAGAGACTGCAGACATGATAAAAAGAGATGGTCAGAGACTGCAGACATGAAACAAGAGATCATGAGAGATCACAGACATAATACAGAAGATGGTCAGAGACTACAGACATGATACAAGAGATGGTCAGAGACTGCAGACATGATACAAGAGATGGTCAGAGTCTACAGACATGATACAAAAGATGGTCAGAGACTGCAAACATGATACAAGAGATCACGAAAGACTACAGACATAATACAGGAGATGGTCAGAGACTACAGACATGATACAAGAGATGGTCAGAGACTGCAGACATGATCTAAGAGATGATCAGAAACTGAAGACATGATACGAGATATGGTCAGAGACCGCAGACATGATACAAGAGATGGTCAGAGACTGCAGACATGATAGAAAGAGATGATCAGAGATTGTAGACATGATAGAAAGAGATGGTCAGAGATTACAGACATGATACAAGATATGGTCAGAGACCAAAGACATGATACAATAGATGGTCAGAGAGTGCAGACATTATAGAAATATATGGTCAGAGACTGCAGACCCGATACAATAGGTGGTCAGAGACTTCAGACATGATACAAGAGATGGTCAGAGAGTGCAGATATGATATAAATATATGGTCAGAGACTGCAGACCTGATACAACAGGTGGTCAGAGACTTCAGACATGATACAAGAGATGGTCAAAAACTACAGACATGATACAATAGATCGCCAGAGACCACAGACATGATACAAGAGATGATCAGAGACTGCAGACATGATACAAGAGGTGGTCAAAGACTGCAGACATGATACAAGAGATAGTCAGAGACTGCAGACATGATTCAAGAGATGGTCAGAGACTGCAGACATGAAACAAGCGATCATGAGAGACCACAGACATAATACAGGAGATGGTCAGAGACTACAGACATGATACAAGAGATGGTCAGAGTCTACAGACATGATACAAAAGATGGTCAGAGACTGCAAACATGATACAAGAGATCATGAGAGACCACAGATATAATAAATGTCCAAGAACCCAGAGAGAAAGTCCAGTATATATTTCCAGGGGCCAGGGAGAGAAAATCCAGTATAAATGTCCAGGGACCAGGGTGAAAAAGCTCAGTATAAATGTCCAGGGACCAGGGAGAGAAAGCCCAGTATAAATTTCCAGGGTCCAGGGAAAGAAACTCCAGCATAAATGTCTAGGGACCAGGGGGGAAAAGCCTAACATACTACATTCAATTGATGGGACCAGAGAAAGTCCCGTATAAATGTCTAGGGACCAGGCAAGGAAAGTCCAGTTTACATGTCCAGGAACTACGAGAGAAATCCCAGCATAAATGTCCAAGAACCCGGAGAGAAAGTCCAGTACATATTTCCAGGGACCAGGGAGAGAAAATCCAGTATAAATGTCTAGGGACCAGGGGGGGTAAAGCCTAGTGTTAATGTCCAGGAACCATGGAGAGAAAGCCCAATATAAATGTCCAGGGACCAGGAAGAGAGAGTCCAGTATATATGCCCAGGGACCAGGGAGAGAAAGTCCAGCATAAATGTCTAGGGGTCAGGGAGGTAAATCCCAGTGTTAAAGTCCAGGAACCATGGAGTGAAAGCTCAATATAAATGTCCAGGTACCAGGGACAGAGAGTCCAGTATCTATGTCCAGGGAGAGAAGGCCCAGTATAGACATCCAGGGACCAAGGAGAGAAAGCCCAGCATAAATGTCCAGGGACCAGGGGAGAAAGCCCAGCATAAATGTCCAGGAACCAGGAGAGAATGCCCAAGGGTCACTTTAAATATGAGTGTTGCAAAAAGGAACTGCAGAAAAATAAAAGCTAAGGAGAGTGGGTAAGGAAGGAGTTAACTAGAGCTGATTATAGGTAACTAAGTCATAATAGAGGCTAAATAGGTAAATTTTGTATTAATCGTGTAATTGTTTCTCTTTGAGAAGTGTCATCGTCTGCAGAACAAAGGTCACTCCTTTGATCTTCATATAAGAGATTAGTAGAAATGTGTTGTAATCTTGCTGAAAATAGCAGCACAACAGCCTTGGCTGTGAAAGGGGACCAGAGCTTACGAGGTTCTAGGAAATTGGATGGAAGTTTTTGGGGCGTACCTTGTATGTCCAAAGTGGATAAAAATGAAGATCAATATTGCAGATCCGAGTTTTCTGGATTCTAGGTTTTCTGAACGTCACTATCCGGTTCCCTTGGGCTAAAGATGATCAACATTATACAGTGCCTTGAAAAAGTATTCATACCCCTTGACATTTTCCACATTTTGTCATGTTACAACCAAAATTGTAAATGAAATTTATTGGGAATTTATGTGATAGATCAATACAAATTGGCACATAATTCTGAATTAGAAGACAAATGATAAATGGTTTTCATTTTTTTTTACAAATAAATATGTGAAAAGTGTGGCGTGCATTTGTATTCAGCCCCCTTTACTCTGATACCCCTAACTAAAATCTAGTAGAACCAATTACCTTCAGAAGTCACCCAATTAGTACACAGAGTCCACCTTTGTGTAATTTAATCTCAGTATAAATACAGCTGTTCTGTCAAGCTCTCAGAGGTTTGTTAGAGAGCCTTAGTAAACAAACAGCATCACGAAGGCCAAGAAACACATCAGAGAGGTTAGGTATAAAGTTGTGGAGAAGTTTAAAGCGGGGTTAGGTTATAAAAAAATATCCTAAGCTTTGAACATCTCATGGAGCACTGTTCAACCCATCATCCAAAAATGGAAAGAGAATGGGACAATAGTAAACCTACCAAGACATGGCCGTCCACCTAAACTGACAGGCCGGGCAAGGAGAGCATTAATCAGAGAAGCAGCCAAGAGGCCCATGGTAACTCTGGAGGAGCTGCAGAGATCCACAGCTCAGGTGGGAGAATCTGTCCACAGGACAACTATTAGTCCTGCTCTCCACAAATCTGACCTTTAAAGTGGCAAGAAGAAAGACATTGTTGAAAGAAAATCATAAGAAGTCCCATTTTCAGTTTGTGAGAAGCCATGTGGGGGACACAGCAAACATGTGGAAGAAGGTGCTCAGGTCAGATGAGACCAAAATTGAACTTTTTGGCCTAAAAGCAAAACGCAATGTGTGGCGAAAAACTAACATTGCGCATCGCCCTGAACACACCATCGCACTGTAAAACATGGTGGTGGCAGCATCATGTTGTGGGGATACTTTTCTTCGGGAGGGACAAGGAAGCTGGTCAGAGTTGATGGGAAGATGGATGGAGCCAAAATACAGGACAATCTTAAAAGAAAACCTGTTAGAGTTTGCAAAAGACTTGAGACTGGGGTGGAGGTTCACCTTCCAGCAGGACAACGACCCAAAACATGCAGCCAGAGCTACAATGGAATGGTTTAGATCAAAGCATATTCATGTGTTAGAATGGCCCAGTAATAGTCCAGACCTAAATCCAATTGAGAATCTGTGGCAAGACTTGAAAATTGCTGTTCACAGACGCTCTCTATCCAATCTGACAGAGCTTGAGCTATTTTGGAAATAAAAATGGGCAAAAATGTCCCTCTCTAGATGCGCAAACCTGGTAGAGACATCCCCAAAAAGACTTGTAGCTGTAATTGCAGTGAAAGGTGGTTCTACAAAGTATTGACTCCGGGGGGCTGAATACAAATGTACCCCACACTTTTCACATATTTATTTGTTAAACATGTTGAAAACCATTTATCATTTTCCTTCCACTTCACAATTATGTGCAACTTTGTGTTGGTCTATCACATAAAATCCCAATAAAATACATTTACAGTTTTTGGTTGTAACATGACAAAATGTGGAAAACTTCAAGGGGTATGAATACTTTTTCAAGGCACTGTAAATGCAGGGGGCTCAGGTGCCATCACCCAAAATGTCCGGAGGGCCATATTATACCTTTATAATTTCAAAGTTTGCTATTAGTGTTATTAGAATGGGGCCAATAACATATTATTAGTTCCCTGGCTTCACCAGCTCCTAACCTAATTGGCTATAAGTGATAAGCTGTAAATTGTAATTTTGAAGAACTTTAACCCTTTTCTATATTAATTGATGGCACTCAAAATAGTTAGTGAATCATTAAGCCTGGATTCACACTGTTGAGATGCATTTATGTTATGCAGCTCATTAACATATGTTTTCATTAAGGCTCAGATTGAGAGATATGTGGCCAGCAGACCGACCATGGATCTCCAAAATAGCGTTCAAAAGGTTTATTAAAATAATCACATCTCCTCATAAAGTAGCAATGTTTTGGAGCCATACAGGACCCCTAAAGTGATACTAAACACACTCTGTTTAATTGACATTGTCCCTTCTATTTCTGTATGTGGATGATGGCACTGTAATTATTAAAATTGAAAAAAAAAAATCTAAGTACAAGTAAGTAAAAGTTTTTCCTATATGATATACAGCTGTCACATGACCCAGCTCTTTCCCAGCCTGTCTGCAGGGAAACATAAGCAGGAGGAAGTTTTAGTCCTCTGCTGCTGGTCACATGTTCAAAAAACACAGCCTAAAAATAAATCTCTAATATCAATAAACTGTTTTAAATTGTCATACAAATGTTTATTTGAAATCAAATCTTTATTTTTTTTTTTTTAGGCAATAACATGATGTGGACGGATTTCTGCCAGTCACAGGTTGTGTCAAGCCCCTCCAGCCTGAGTCTTATAATAAGAGGGAGGTGAAGCCTCCAATAATCTAAGTATAATATCCCGCCCCAATTGTGTTTAGCTGGTTAGTGGACATGGAGGAGGAGGAAGGGAGTGGGCGGTCATTTACCACTGTGTATACACCCACTCACTGAAAACTGAGCATGTGCAGAGCTGCCACCAAAGCTGCAAAATCCCTAGCTGAATTGGGGACATGAACAGAAGGGGGAGACAGAGAGCAGCGGGATCAACCAGGTGTTTTGCAGAATACAAAAAACAAATCTTATAGTGACTGAGTAAGTATGAACAGCATGTAATACACCATTTATTCATCATTTTTTATTATATAAGTTTAGTGACACTTTAAGGTATGTGACCAGCATGGGTCACATGCCTAAAGAAAGGGTCCTGCGTGACTCTTAACCAATGCTATTTTATGCTGTTATGTGATAATTTTATTAAACCTTTTGGATACTAGTTTGGAGATCCATGATGTGCTGGCCGCACACACTATATTACCAAAAGTATTGGTACGTCTGTCTTTACACACACATGAACTTTAATGGCATCCCAGACTTAGTCCGTAGGGTTAAATATTAAAGGGGTTGTAAACCCTTGTGTTTTTTCACCTTAATGCATCCTATGCATTAGGGTGAAAAAACATCTGTCAATGACCAGCCCCCCATTTTACTCACCTGAGCCCCGTAATTCCCATGTCGGAGACGCGCTCTATCTCTCTGGCCGGGGTTCTCGGCTCTTGATTGGATAGATTGATAGCAGCACAGCCATTGGCTCCCGCTGCTGTCAATCAAATCCAATGACCCGGGGGGCAGGGCCAAGTCCGTCATTCTGTGTCTATGGACTCAAATGCTGGACTTGGGAGTGCGCACGGTAACCCCCAGGGAGAGCGCTTCTTGTAGGGGGTTTACCAATGCGGGGAGGAGCCGCGAGCGCTGTTGGGGGACCCCAGAAGATGATGATTAGGGCCACTCTGTGCAAAACGAACTGCGCAGTGGAAGTAAGTATGATATGTTTGCTATATTAAAAAAAAGGAGGGTTTACAACCCCTTTAAGTTGGCCTACCCTTTGAAGCTATAACAGCTTTAACTCTTCTGGGAAGGTTGTCCACAAGGTTTAGGAGTGTCTATGGGAATGTTTAACCATTCTTCCAGAAGTGCATTTGTGAGGTCAGAGGGGAGATTATGGCGTAGGGTTGTTTTTGAGGGGTTGGCTTGGCCCCTTAGTTCCAGTGAAGGGAACTCTTAAGGCGTCATCATACCAAGACATTTTGGACAATTTCATGCCCCCAACTTTGTGGGAACAGTTTGGGGATGGCCCCTTCCTGTTCCAACATGACTGCTCACCAGTGCACAAAGCAAGGTCCATAAAGACATGGATGAGCGAGTTTGGGGTGGAGGAACTTGACTGACCTGCACAGAGTCTTGACCTTAAACCGAAAGAACACCTTTGGGATAAATTAGAGCGGAGACTGCGGGAAAGGCCTTCTCATCCACATCAGTGCCTGACCTCACAAATGAGTCAAACATTCCCATAGACCAGGAATCCTCAAACTATGGCCATCCAGCTGTTGCGGAACTACACATCCCATAAGGCATTGTAAAACTCTGGCATTCACAGACATGACTAGGCATGATGGGAATTGTAGTTCCTGAACAACTGGAGGGTCATAGTTTAAAGACCCCTGCCATAGACACATTCCTAAACCTTGTGGACAGCCTTCCCAGAAGAGTTGAAGCTGTTATAGCTGCAAAGGTTGGGCCAACACAATATTGAACCCTACAGACTAAGACTGGGATGCCATTAAACTTCACCTGCGTGTAAAGGCAAGTGTCCCAATACTTTTGGTAATATTAGTAATCTCCTAATCTGTGCTTTATTCAGGTACACAGCCAGTGGTTGGTGCAGAACCCATTTACCTTGCAGCTATTTCTGATACTGTGAGCATTGGGAATATTTCTCTGGATTTTTTATTAAGATGGCCCATTCATTTGAATAGGCTTTGCATTGGCAAGGTATGTTGGGGTACCATTAAGAATGAATGCATTGGAGCACACCGACATGCATAACAGACGTTTGTGTGCTTTGCAGTACTGTTAAACCCCATATACACTTTTAGATTTTCTGGAGCACCAGGACAGTAGAATTACCCACAAAATGACCCCAGTTTGGAAAGCAAACACCTCAACGTATATTCTATGAGGCATGGGCTGCAAATATGTGCTCGGGTACTCTGATGGGCTGCAGATAGGTACTCGGGTACTCTGATGGGCTGCAGATAGGTACTCGGGTACTCTGATGGGCTGGTGACAGGTACTCAGGTACTCTGAAGGGCTGGTGACAGGTACTCAGGTACTCGGTACTCATATGAACTGTGACAGGTACTCACATGGACTGTGACAGGTACTCGGGTACTCATATGGACTGTGACAGGTACTCAGATGAACTGTGACAGGTACTTTGATGGGTGGTGACAATCAGTGTGATTGGTGTACACAGTAAGCGGTAACGAGATGTTACCGCAATCTCCTTCTCACACACGATCGGTGTGTGAGAAGGAGAACCCGGTAACATCTCGTTACCGCGGTTTGTTGACATTTAGTGATCGGCTGTGAAACGATCACAGCCGATCACGTGGTAAACAGCCGCCGGCCAATGGCTGTTTACCAGTGTCGGTAACAAGCAGTGTTTCCGGGAACACGCCGCCACCGACGTGCACGCGCAGCACGCTCGCGATCGCACGCATGCGCCGTGCAAAGTGGGGCGTTACCACCTGTGATCGGCCGTGACTTCATCACGGCCGATCACATGGTAAACAGTCATGCCCAATGGCTGTTCACCCCTCTCGGTGGCGGGCGGTGTTTCCGTGACACGCCGCCACCGAAGGTACAGGGATGCGCGCACACAATCGCGCGCATTCCCTGTTTAAATGGATGCACGTCATATGACGCCCGCCCAGAACAAGAGCCGCGCCGCCTCATATGACGGCCGGCGGGCGGCAATCGGTTAATGGGATATTAATGAAGCTGCTTTTCTGGTGATACTGATGGAGTTATTGCAAACAAATTTTAAAAGGCTTTTTTTTTTCTAGTGATATCAACAAAAATATTATTATGCTTTTTTTTCCATTTTTTTTTTTTTGGGCAAGTTACCACAACACCATTATCGTGTAGTTTTTAAGATCAAAGATACAACTATGTTGGTGTCCCTTGTGAATTTTACATTGTATTTTTTTTAAATGTAACTGCCGACTCCCAAACTGTCATTTGAAGTAAAACACATAGCCAAGTATTATTCTACACAATTTTTTTTTATTGTGCATTAAAAAAAGAAAACAAATAAAATTAGACATGCTATCTGCCAATAGAACTTAACCAAAAAGTGCTTTTTATGCATCCAAAAATATAGAAAATATACCAAATCAAATCATTATTATTCAACCAAAAAAATAATGTCAAAGCAATAACTCCAAGGCCAATAATAAATAACAAGTTATCTCCTCCGATTCCGCAACATGTCTGGTTGACGAACGGCCGTTCAGAAACGAACTGAAAAGCGCAAATGAAAAGTGCGAATCAACACTCACCAAACTTCTACTAAGATGAAATTAGCAGAAGGAGCCCAAAGGGTGGCGCTACAGAGCTGAAAAACAACGTAGTACGTCACTACGTTCGGAATTGTTGGCTGACAATTCTTTGCCGTTTGTATGTAAGACAAGTTTGGGCCAACGCCCTTCAGACAAAAGTCCACGGTTTTGTTGGCCAACAATTCGATCGTGTGTAGGAGGCTTAAGAGTTGCTGTTCCAGTTTTTTTGCAGTGCAAAGCAATACACAGGACACCATGGGGTCCATTTACTAAAACTGGAGAGTGCAAAATCTGGTGCAGCTGTGCATAGAAACCAATCAGCTTCCAGGTTTTATGGTCAAAGCTTAATTGAATAAGCTGAACTTAGAAGCTGATTGGCTACCATGCACAGTTGCACCAGATTTTGCACTCTCCAGTTTTAGTAAATCAACCCCCATGTACTGTACCTGCTGTGCAGCGCATGTGCATTTTGGAGGTGTGCTGCAGTGCCATTCATAATGTACATCAATGTACACAACTTGTGAATGGGCCCTTAGAAGGTTTGCACAAACAGAAATTTCCTTTAAAAATATTTTAAAATGATTTATATAAACAAATTAAAAAAAAAAAAACATCAATACAGATATAGATTTTTTTTAACATATTTTATTTTTGACATATTTTTCCCTTATAGAGGGTCTTGGTCAGCAGTGTTAATTTAGTCGACTAAAACGACTAAAACATTTTAGTGAACTAAAACGACTAAAACATTTTAGTCGACTAAATGAATACTATTTTAGTCGACTAAAATACGACTAAAACTAAAACAATTGAGATGACTAAAATACGACTAAAACTAAAAGCCATTTTAGTCCTAAGACTAAAATGAGGCTAAAGCTAAAATGCCATTTTAGTCAAAAGATTATGACTAAAACTAAATTGCAATTACTGAAATGTACTGGGGATTTAGTCGACTAAATACGACTAAAACTAAAACAATTGCAGAAGACTAAAATGGGACTAAAACTAAAATGCCATTTTAGTCCTAAGACTAAAATTAACACTGTTGGTCAGATCAGGGAAGATGTGATCCAATTTTCCCTCATCCACCTCTCCAGCAGCAGATCTCTTATAATATTCTATTGCTCATTGTTATCAGTTCAGGGCAGAGCTGGATCAGATTTGCTCTGTCTAAACATGAATGTTAGCATGATAGGAAGTGCTGATGACATCACGGGTGATGTAATGGACCTCCTGCAGATGCATTGCATTGCACTGTGCAGCTACAGAGTTCTCTTATAAAGATTTCTGCAGCAGGATCAGAAGCCCAGGAGATGATTGGTTGAGCTCCTTGGCTTAGTGTTGGACCAAGCGTGCCATTGACAGCTCGAAATTCTACCACTAAATCTTTCAAGACCCACCAGAGCTGCTGAGCCCCATCATCATTTTAAGAGATAGGGCTCAAATAAAGGAGGATTTATAGCACAGTGGGCCGCACACTCTGTGTCCTGATGCACATGCTGAGCCCCACAGACCTACCCTATATTTGCCATATAACATCAACTTTTGTAATACAATATGCACTTTGTATACTGCACTCCGCAGGATGTCAACTGATCAAAAGAAAATCATAAGAATCAGATTCATATCCACCAACCTCAGAGGCCTTTTACATTATGAACCCACTGATTTATCAATGCCCTAGCCCAACGGGCTACTTACAGATAAGATATGTAAGTCCTGTCCACTATTCTGTATAACCATAGTGATCGGTGGGGAATTGCCTATTTAGAGCACAACACAGGATTCCCCCATACAGTGAGTCTAAATATACTTTGGGTGAAAGTAGGTGAATTTCCTTATGTTTCATTATGTCCAACAAACTCTGATGGTAAAAATTCCCATCAGTAGTGTTCCTTGCCCCTCCCACAATGGTGAGATTTCCCTGCAGTAGGTTGTGTCTCTGCCCCTCCCACAATGGTGAGATTTCCTGCAGTAGTTTGTGTCTCTGCCCCTCCCACAAAGATGAGATTTCCTGCAGTAGTTTGTGTCTCTGCCCCTCCCACAATGGTGATTTCTCTGCAGTAGTTTGTGTCTCTGCCCCTCCCTCAATGGTGAGATTTCCTGCAGTAGTTTGTGTCTCTGCCCCTCCCACAATGGTGATTTCTCTGCAGTAGTTTGCGTCTCTGTCCCTCCCACAATAGTGAGATTTCCTGCAGTAGTTTGTGCCTCTGCCCCTCCCACAATGTGAGATTTTCCTGCAGTAGTTTGTGTCTCTGCCCCTCCCACATTGGTGAGATTTCCTGCAGTAGTTTGTGTCTCTGCCCCTCCCACAAAGATGAGATTTCCTCAGTAGTTTGTGTCTCTGCCCCTCCCACAATGGTGATTTCTCTGCAGTAGTTTGTGTCTCTGCCTCTCCCACAATGGTGATTTCTCTGCAGTAGTTTGTGTCTCTGCCCCTCCCACAATAGTGAGATTTCCTGCAGTAGTTTGTGTCTCTGCCTCTCCCACAATGTGAGATTTCCCTGCAGTAGTTAGTGTCTCTGCCCCTCCCACAATGTGAGATTTTCTGCAGTAGTTTGTGTCTC
Source organism: Lithobates clamitans (assembly GCA_037952925.1). Lineage (NCBI taxonomy): Eukaryota > Metazoa > Chordata > Amphibia > Anura > Ranidae > Lithobates > Lithobates clamitans. The sequence continues at coordinate 2,675,439 of JBBGZY010000597.1, forward strand.
TGCCCCTCCCACAATGGTGAGATTTCCTGCAGTAGTTTGTGTCTCTGCCCCTCCCACAATGGAAATTTCTCTGCAGTAGTTTGTGTCTCTGCCTCTCCCACAATGTGAGATTTCCCTGCAGTAGTTTGTGTCTCTGCCCCTCCCACAATGTGAGATTTTCTGCAGTAGTTTGTGTCTCTGCCCCTCCCACAATGGAAATTTCTCTGCAGTAGTTTGTGTCTCTGCCCCTCCCACAATGTGAGATTTCCCTGCAGTAGTGTGTCTCTGCCCCTCCCACAATGTGAGATTTCCTGCAGTAGTTTGTGTCTCTGCCCCTCCCACAATGGTGAGATTTCCTGCAGTAGTTTGTGTCTCTGCCCCTGCCACAATGGTGAGATTTCCTGCAGTAATTTGTGTCTCTGCCCCTCCCACAATGGTGGTTTCTCTGCAGTAGTTTGTATCTCTGCCCCTCCCACAATGTGAGATTTCCCTGCAGTAGTGTGTCTCTGCCCCTCCCACAATGTGAGATTTCCTGCAGTAGTTTGTGTCTCTGCCCCTCCCACAATGGTGAGATTTCCTGCAGTAGTTTGTGTCTCTGCCCCTCCCACAATGGTGATTTCTCTGCAGTAGTTTGTGTCTCTGCCCCTCCCTCAATGGTGAGATTTCCTGCAGTAGTTTGTGTCTCTGCCCCTCCCACAATGGTGATTTCTCTGCAGTAGTTTGCGTCTCTGTCCCTCCCACAATAGTGAGATTTCCTGCAGTAGTTTGTGCCTCTGCCCCTCCCACAATGTGAGATTTTCCTGCAGTAGTTTGTGTCTCTGCCCCTCCCACATTGGTGAGATTTCCTGCAGTAGTTTGTGTCTCTGCCCCTCCCACAAAGATGAGATTTCCTCAGTAGTTTGTGTCTCTGCCCCTCCCACAATGGTGATTTCTCTGCAGTAGTTTGTGTCTCTGCCCCTCCCTCAATGGTGAGATTTCCTGCAGTAGTTTGTGTCTCTGCCTGTCCCACAATGGTGATTTCTCTGCAGTAGTTTGTGTCTCTGCCCCTCCCACAATAGTGAGATTTCCTGCAGTAGTTTGTGTCTCTGCCTCTCCCACAATGTGAGATTTCCCTGCAGTAGTTAGTGTCTCTGCCCCTCCCACAATGTGAGATTTTCTGCAGTAGTTTGTGTCTCTGCCCCTCCCACAATGGTGAGATTTCCTGCAGTAGTTTGTGTCTCTGCCCCTCCCACAATGGAAATTTCTCTGCAGTAGTTTGTGTCTCTGCCCCTCCCACAATTTGAGATTTCCCTGCAGTAGTGTGTCTCTGCCCCTCCCACAATGTGAGATTTTCTGCAGTAGTTTGTGTCTCTGCCCCTCCCACAATGGTGAGATTTCCTGCAGTAGTTTGTGTCTCTGCCCCTCCCACAATGGAAATTTCTCTGCAGTAGTTTGTGTCTCTGCCTCTCCCACAATGTGAGATTTCCCTGCAGTAGTTTGTGTCTCTGCCCCTCCCACAATGTGAGATTTTCTGCAGTAGTTTGTGTCTCTGCCCCTCCCACAATGGAAATTTCTCTGCAGTAGTTTGTGTCTCTGCCCCTCCCACAATGTGAGATTTCCCTGCAGTAGTGTGTCTCTGCCCCTCCCACAATGTGCGATTTCCTGCAGTAGTTTGTGTCTCTGCCCCTCCCACAATGGTGAGATTTCCTGCAGTAGTTTGTGTCTCTGCCCCTGCCACAATGGTGAGATTTCCTGCAGTAATTTGTGTCTCTGCCCCTCCCACAATGGTGATTTCTCTGCAGTAGTTTGTGTCTCTGCCCCTCCCTCAATGGTGAGATTTCCTGCAGTAGTTTGTGTCTCTGCCCCTCCCACAATGGTGATTTCTCTGCAGTAGTTTGCGTCTCTGTCCCTCCCACAATAGTGAGATTTCCTGCAGTAGTTTGTGCCTCTGCCCCTCCCACAATGTGAGATTTTCCTGCAGTAGTTTGTGTCTCTGCCCCTCCCACATTGGTGAGATTTCCTGCAGTAGTTTGTGTCTCTGCCCCTCCCACAAAGATGAGATTTCCTCAGTAGTTTGTGTCTCTGCCCCTCCCACAATGGTGATTTCTCTGCAGTAGTTTGTGTCTCTGCCTCTCCCACAATGGTGATTTCTCTGCAGTAGTTTGTGTCTCTGCCCCTCCCACAATAGTGAGATTTCCTGCAGTAGTTTGTGTCTCTGCCTCTCCCACAATGTGAGATTTCCCTGCAGTAGTTAGTGTCTCTGCCCCTCCCACAATGTGAGATTTTCTGCAGTAGTTTGTGTCTCTGCCCCTCCCACAATGGTGAGATTTCCTGCAGTAGTTTGTGTCTCTGCCCCTCCCACAATGGAAATTTCTCTGCAGTAGTTTGTGTCTCTGCCTCTCCCACAATGTGAGATTTCCCTGCAGTAGTTTGTGTCTCTGCCCCTCCCACAATGTGAGATTTTCTGCAGTAGTTTGTGTCTCTGCCCCTCCCACAATGGAAATTTCTCTGCAGTAGTTTGTGTCTCTGCCCCTCCCACAATGTGAGATTTCCCTGCAGTAGTGTGTCTCTGCCCCTCCCACAATGTGAGATTTCCTGCAGTAGTTTGTGTCTCTGCCCCTCCCACAATGGTGAGATTTCCTGCAGTAGTTTGTGTCTCTGCCCCTGCCACAATGGTGAGATTTCCTGCAGTAATTTGTGTCTCTGCCCCTCCCACAATGGTGGTTTCTCTGCAGTAGTTTGTATCTCTGCCCCTCCCACAATGTGAGATTTCCCTGCAGTAGTGTGTCTCTGCCCCTCCCACAATGTGAGATTTCCTGCAGTAGTTTGTGTCTCTGCCCCTCCCACAATGGTGAGATTTCCTGCAGTAGTTTGTGTCTCTGCCCCTCCCACAATGGTGATTTCTCTGCAGTAGTTTGTGTCTCTGCCCCTCCCTCAATGGTGAGATTTCCTGCAGTAGTTTGTGTCTCTGCCCCTCCCACAATGGTGATTTCTCTGCAGTAGTTTGCGTCTCTGTCCCTCCCACAATAGTGAGATTTCCTGCAGTAGTTTGTGCCTCTGCCCCTCCCACAATGTGAGATTTTCCTGCAGTAGTTTGTGTCTCTGCCCCTCCCACATTGGTGAGATTTCCTGCAGTAGTTTGTGTCTCTGCCCCTCCCACAAAGATGAGATTTCCTCAGTAGTTTGTGTCTCTGCCCCTCCCACAATGGTGATTTCTCTGCAGTAGTTTGTGTCTCTGCCCCTCCCTCAATGGTGAGATTTCCTGCAGTAGTTTGTGTCTCTGCCTGTCCCACAATGGTGATTTCTCTGCAGTAGTTTGTGTCTCTGCCCCTCCCACAATAGTGAGATTTCCTGCAGTAGTTTGTGTCTCTGCCTCTCCCACAATGTGAGATTTCCCTGCAGTAGTTAGTGTCTCTGCCCCTCCCACAATGTGAGATTTTCTGCAGTAGTTTGTGTCTCTGCCCCTCCCACAATGGTGAGATTTCCTGCAGTAGTTTGTGTCTCTGCCCCTCCCACAATGGAAATTTCTCTGCAGTAGTTTGTGTCTCTGCCCCTCCCACAATTTGAGATTTCCCTGCAGTAGTGTGTCTCTGCCCCTCCCACAATGTGAGATTTTCTGCAGTAGTTTGTGTCTCTGCCCCTCCCACAATGGTGAGATTTCCTGCAGTAGTTTGTGTCTCTGCCCCTCCCACAATGGAAATTTCTCTGCAGTAGTTTGTGTCTCTGCCTCTCCCACAATGTGAGATTTCCCTGCAGTAGTTTGTGTCTCTGCCCCTCCCACAATGTGAGATTTTCTGCAGTAGTTTGTGTCTCTGCCCCTCCCACAATGGAAATTTCTCTGCAGTAGTTTGTGTCTCTGCCCCTCCCACAATGTGAGATTTCCCTGCAGTAGTGTGTCTCTGCCCCTCCCACAATGTGCGATTTCCTGCAGTAGTTTGTGTCTCTGCCCCTCCCACAATGGTGAGATTTCCTGCAGTAATTTGTGTCTCTGCCCCTCCCACAATGGTGGTTTCTCTGCAGTAGTTTGTATCTTTGCCCCTCCCACAATGTGAGATTTCCCTGCAGTAGTGTGTCTCTGCCCCTCCCACAATGTGAGATTTCCTGCAGTAGTTTGTGTCTCTGCCCCTCCCACAATGGTGAGATTTCCTGCAGTAGTTTGTGTCTCTGCCCCTCCAACAATGTGAGATTTCCTGCAGTAGTTTGTATCTCTGCCCCTCCCTCAATGGTGAGATTTCCTGCAGTAGTTTGTGTCTCTGCCCCTCCCACAATGGTGATTTCTCTGCAGTAGTTTGTGTCTCTGCCCCTCCCTCAATGGTGAGATTTCCTTCAGTAGTTTGTGTCTCTGCCCCTCCCACAATGGTGATTTCTCTGCAGTAGTTTGTGTCTCTGCCCCTCCCACAATAGTGAGATTTCCTGCAGTAGTTTGTGTCTCTGCCCCTCCCACAATGTGAGATTTCCCTGCAGTAGTTAGTGTCTCTGCCCCTCCCACAATGGTAAGATTTCCTGCAGTAGTTTGTGTCTCTGCCCCTCCCACAATGTGAGATTTCCTGCAGTAGTTTGTGTCTCTGCCCCTCCCACAATGTGAGATTTTCTGCAGTAGTTTGTGTCTCTGCCCCTCCCACAATGGTGAGATTTCCTGCAGTAGTTTGTGTCTCTGGCCCTCCCACAATGGAAATTTCTCTGCAGTAGTTTGTGTCTCTGCCCCTCCCACAATGTGAGATTTCCCTGCAGTAGTGTGTCTCTGCCCCTCCCACAATGTGAGATTTCCTGCAGTAGTTTGTGTCTCTGCCCCTCCCACAATGGTGAGATTTCCTGCAGTAGTTTGTGTCTCTGCCCCTCCAACAATGTGAGATTTCCTGCAGTAGTTTGTGTCTCTGCCCCTCCCACAATGGTGGTTTCTCTGCAGTAGTTTGTATCTCTGCCCCTCCCACAATGTGAGATTTCCCTGCAGCAGTTTGTGTCTCTGCCCCTCCCACAATAGTGAGATTTCCTGCAGTAGTTTGTTACTCTGCCCCTCCCACAATGTGAGATTTCCTGCAGTAGTTTGTGTCTCTGCCCCTCCCACAATGGTGACTTCTCTGTAGTAGTTTGTGTCTCTGCCCTTCCTACAACGGTGAGATATCCTGCAGCAGTTTTGTCTCTACCCCTCCCACAATGGTGAAATTTCTTCAGTAGTTTGTGTCTCTGCCCCTCCCACAATGGTGAGATTTCCTGCAGTAGTTTGTGTCTCTGCCCCTCCCACAATGGTGATTTCTCTGTAGTAGTTTGTGTCTCTGCCCCTCCCACAATAGTGAGATTTCCTGCAGTAGTTTGTTACTCTGCCCCTCCCACAATGTGAGATTTCCTGCAGTAGTTTGTGTCTCTGCCCCTCCCACAATGGTGACTTCTCTGTAGTAGTTTGTGTCTCTGCCCTTCCTACAACGGTGAGATATCCTGCAGTAGTTTGTGTCTCTGCCCTCCCACAATGGTGATTTCTCTGTAGTAGTTTGTGTCTCTGCCCTTCCTACAATGGTGAAATTTCCTGCAGTAGTTTGTATCTCTGCCCCTCCCACAACAGTGAGATATCCTGCAGCAGTTTGTGTCTCTGCCCCTCCCACAATGGTGAGATTTCTTCAGTAGTTTGTGTCTCTGTCCCTCCCACAATGGTGAGATTTCCTGCAGTAGTTTGTGTCTCTGCCCCTCCCACAATGGTGATTTCTCTGCAGTAGTTTGTGTCTCTGCCCCTCCCACAATGGTGAGATTTCTTCAGTAGTTTGTGTCTCTGCCCCTCCCACAATGTGAGATTTCCTGCAGTAGTTTGTGTCTCTGCCCCTCCCACAATGGTGAGATTTCCTGCAGTAGTTTGTGTCTCTGCCCCTCCCACAATGGTGAGATTTCCTGCAGTAGTTTGTGTCTCTGCCCCTCCCACAATGTGAGATTTCCCTGCAGTAGTTAGTGTCTCTGCCCCTCCCACAATGGTAAGATTTCCTGCAGTAGTTTGTGTCTCTGCCCCTCCCACAATGTGAGATTTCCTGCAGTAGTTTGTGTCTCTGCCCCTCCCACAATGTGAGATTTTCTGCAGTAGTTTGTGTCTCTGCCCCTCCCACAATGTGAGATTTCCTGCAGTAGTTTGTGTCTCTGCCCCTCCCACAATGGAAATTTCTCTGCAGTAGTTTGTGTCTCTGCCCCTCCCACAATGTGAGATTTCCCTGCAGTAGTTGTGTCTCTGCCCCTCCCACAATGTGAGATTTTCTGCAGTAGTTTGTGTCTCTGCCCCTCCCACAATGGTGAGATTTCCTGCAGTAGTTTGTGTCTCTGGCCCTCCCACAATGGAAATTTCTCTGCAGTAGTTTGTGTCTCTGCCCCTCCCACAATGTGAGATTTCCCTGCAGTAGTGTGTCTCTGCCCCTCCCACAATGTGAGATTTCCCTGCAGTAGTTAGTGTCTCTGCCCCTCCCACAATGGTAAGATTTCCTGCAGTAGTTTGTGTCTCTGCCCCTCCCACAATGTGAGATTTCCTGCAGTAGTTTGTGTCTCTGCCCCTCCCACAATGTGAGATTTTCTGCAGTAGTTTGTGTCTCTGCCCCTCCCACAATGGTGAGATTTCCTGCAGTAGTTTGTGTCTCTGCCCCTCCCACAATGGAAATTTCTCTGCAGTAGTTTGTGTCTCTGCCCCTCCCACAATGTGAGATTTCCCTGCAGTAGTTTGTGTCTCTGCCCCTCCCACAATGTGAGATTTTCTGCAGTAGTTTGTGTCTCTGCCCCTCCCACAATGGTGAGATTTCCTGCAGTAGTTTGTGTCTCTGGCCCTCCCACAATGGAAATTTCTCTGCAGTAGTTTGTGTCTCTGCCCCTCCCACAATGTGAGATTTCCCTGCAGTAGTTAGTGTCTCTGCCCCTCCCACAATGGTAAGATTTCCTGCAGTAGTTTGTGTCTCTGCCCCTCCCACAATGTGAGATTTCCCTGCAGTAGTTTGTGTCTCTGCCCCTCCCACAATGGTGAGATTTCCTGCAGTAGTTTGTGTCTCTGGCCCTCCCACAATGGAAATTTCTCTGCAGTAGTTTGTGTCTCTGCCCCTCCCACAATGTGAGATTTCCCTGCAGTAGTTAGTGTCTCTGCCCCTC